>JAUZNK010006125.1:0-25674 GCA_035046665.1 Euphysa ruthae
GTGGGGCTGGCCAATGGAGATAGCTGGTCCAGAACTAGGGAAGATCACTTCTTTCGGTGGGGTGAGCCATCCCTAGGAGATTCATGGAGATACCTGGGGTGAGCCACCCCTGGAGGCCCGCCAAGGGAGTGGGGCAGGCCCATGGAGATAGCTGTTCCAGAACATAAGCTGGGGGCGTAATACGGCTGGCGGGCGCGCCAGGAGGGTCTCACAGAACATAGGCTGGGGGCGGTCCACACCCTGGTCGTCCGCCAAGGGGGTGGGGCGGGTCCATGGAGATAGCTGGTCGGCCGTTTCACATATATAAATAATTGGGGTAATTGTGTATGTAGGCCGGAGCCGTTTCACATACATAAATAAATGGGGTAATTGCGTATGTAGGCCAGGGCCGTTTCGCATACACAACTTTTTGGGGTAATTGTGTATGTAGGCCGGGGCCATGGGGCGGGTCCATGGAGATAGCTGGTCCAGAACCCCAATTGTTTATACTACTTAAGAGGTTTTTACCACTTCCAGGTTTCAGCATTCTGGAAAGTTAAAAACATATGAGCAAAATAAAAATTTCACTATTACCTATTTTTAAAACTTGGGATAGGATAAAAACACCCTGGCAAATTTTATTTTTCTTTCGATTCCTATTTTCTTACCTTTTTTCATCTGCTCATTAAAACAAGCTGTACTGTTAATCTATCTCAGCATTTTTGAGAACAAAAAATTTAAAGTCCTGCTGTCTAGCACATCTGCATCTATTGCAAGCATAATTATTACAGAAAAATTTTCATTTTCATTTTACACCTGGAGCCTGGGTCTAGGAACAACAAAAAAACTCAAAACAATCCAAAAACATATTAAATTCAAAAACAGTTGAAGTTACCCTTCTTTAAATAATAAAAAAAATACCTTTCAAAGTGACTTTTGTTTAATAGAATGGTTTCTTCAATACGGTTTTGTGGAACAATGTCAGCACAACCAATTCTTGATGCTCCCTTATTCGCAGCATGAAAAGTGACAGAGCGGAACAAAACTAAAAAAAAAAATTAATAAGTTGTCTTATCAGTACATTGATGAAACCAAACTTTTTATTATGTAAATAAAATAAACATTAAAAAATCAAAATTTCTTCAATTAAACCCACCAGATAACTACTACATTTCTTTCGGAAAATCTTGCAGTATTCCCTAGATAATTTTAAATCTATTCAAATAAAAAAGATATTTTCTTCCACAAAACTACAACGAGTTCATGAGATAAAAAACCTTTCAAATAAATCAATGTGGTGTAAAAATGCAATTCATGACGTTTCTTCAAAACACAACAGTAAACAATATAAACATTAACTGAAGTCTGTTTGGATAAATCTGGAATATGAAAAAACAATTTTTGATTCATACTCTAAAAACGAAAATTCTCAGAACTTCTATCAGCAAATCTTAATAAATTTTTTGTAGACAGTTTTACAAAAGTTTCTTAAAATTTTTCATTTCAGTGACGATTTTCAAAGAATTTTGGTGTCTTTTTGGAGTCTTCAATTTTTTTACCATTTAAGGAGAAATTATAAAATTATAAATTAACCAAATAATTAACCAACTAATTAACTCAATCAATAACAAAATAATACATTCAAAGATAATATATCTGTCTCTAATGTGCTAAAACTCAAAAAGTTTAAAAATATTTCCAATACAATATGCTTATACATAAGTTTGTACAGCTGTTTGTTTACAAACAGTATGTCTATCAGTAACTGGCTTGAATTTATAATTAAGTTTTTTGCGCTGTCTTAAATGCTGCATGAGACTAACATTTAAAATGCTGTAAATAGTTCTTCTTAAAAAAACACACTTGTTTTAATGATTTACGGAAAACTATCTATTGTGAATAAAATAACATGTATTTTTCCAACTAGAAACCATTGTTTATGACATTGAAATTTTAAAAATACGTATATAGAAAGTCGAAATCTAGAAACCTGTGTATAGAAGTCAAGATCTAGAAATTTGTGTATAGGATATCAAAATCTAGAAATCATTGTATAGGATATCAAAATCCAAAAATTTGTGTATAAGACATCAAAATCTAGAAACCTGTGCATATGGCCCAGAAATTTAGAAATCTGCGTATAGGAAGACCTAGTCCAACATTGAAAAAGTTTTAGAATTTTTGATTAAATTCATAAAAAGAAAAATAAAGAAACAAAGAAAAAGAAAGAATGATATGTTTAGTTGATTGGCTAAACAGGCAAGTTTCCTAAGTTGTTATCGTAATGTATTTATTTGTGTATGTCATAAAAAATTAGCAAATAATATTAGTTTATATAAATGTGAATATCATATTTTTAAAATTATCATAAAGCAAAAACCAAGGCTAACCTTGTAGACCTAATCATTATATTAGCCAATGAGTACACTCACCTACCTTTCCTTGTTAATACTGATTGTATGAAGGTAAATTTTGGTCTAAAAGCTTTAATTTTTACTGCATCTTAAAATATGCCTCCATAGTAATAGTATTTTATGATACAATTTTTACTTGTAATTTGAAAAAAAAAAAAAAGTTTTCAGGTAAACTTAAAGTTAGCAGAAACAATGTGTAAGACACCTCGAGCTTTCATTGCTAATGAGCTAGCAGCTGCTTTTAAAAGCAGTCAGGTACCACCGGATGCATTTCATGCAAAAAAAATCATAATAAGGGGATAAATCTGTTGAATTTAATAAACCAGGAATTAATAACCAAACTCGATCACGAGTTCATACAAACTTTCAGATGAACAAAAATTTCTTAGTTTGTTAGAAAAGCTGGAGATAGTTATGTTCTTTAATTCCGAAGGTTAGTAAAATGACTTTTAAAATCCAGTGCTGTTTTTTAGATAACCCATAGCATATGTAAAGGCAAGTGAAAGAAAAATAACTTGCGTAAAAACCCTATTCCCAAATAAAACCAACAAAACTTATCAACAGCATTTCAAAAAATTAAAGAATTAGTTAGCACGTATGAGACTTTTATCCAAAATCCATGCACAGCAGAAATTCGCCCACCGGTCTTGTATTGCTGACATTTATCCACGATTGATCTATAGTAGACATTCATCCACAATCCTTGCAGGAAGGTTTAGAAGAAACGGTATGAAAGTAAGTTCAATAGTTCATATCATATAATATATAATATAATATGGAACTTGTTTCACTGAGCAGCACAATAAATGCCAAGAAATAAAATAACAATAAAAGTCGAAGCAGCAAATTCCAAAACATTTAAAAAATATTATTCATAAAATGAACAGACTTTGTAACTCATGATTTTGTTACGAGAGACAGAATTAATTCGTAAGGTTTCATTTTCCATAACGCTAATATTCGTAAAATGTTTATACCAACCTAAGACATTTATATCAGAACCAGTAAATCTTTTTATTTACTACTTTAGATTTTTTTAACTTTGCCTTTTCTTACTGTGATCTAAAAAAATGACAAATCTCACCATAAATACTTGTTATAAATTCATTCTTTTGTAGTTTTGCTTTCTCACCTGGCTTTTTACTTTAACTATTCCTTTTTATAAACAGTTTTACTTTTTTTTAAAGGATTTGTATTTAATAAGCTTATCTAAATTAGGAATTTAAACAAACGAAAAACTTTAAACAAATCTTGCAACAATAATTACTTTATTGTTTCTCATAAAACTTTGAGCTGTTCCTAAATTTCTTTTTCATATAATTGTGATTAATCAAGTGATTGCTTTTTTTTGGAGCACATTCTATCAATTCCCAAATTTGATTGTATAATAATTTAAAAATTGCTAGAAAAAAAATGAACTAAAACCACAAGTACTTTACTTTTCCTAAACTTATCAGTGACTTTTAAATTGTTAGTAACCTTTAAATTTTGTTAGTAATCATTAAGTTGCTAGTGGGATTTTAAATTGTCTGTGATTTTAAAAGTGTCGGTGATTTTTAAATTGTCAATGATTTGAAAATTGTCGTTGATTTGAAAATTGTAGTTGATTTGAAAATTGTCATTGATTTGAAAATTGTCGCTGATTTGCAAATTGTCGGTGATTTTTAAATTGTCGGTGATTTTTAAATTGTCGGTGATTTTTAAATTGCCGTTGAATTTTAAATTGTCGTTGAATTTTAAATTGTCGGTGAATCTTAAATTGTCGGTGAATCTTAAATTGTCGGTGATTTTTAAATTGTCGGTGATTTTTAAATTATCGGTGATTTTTAAATTGTCGGTGATTTTTAAATTGTCGGTGATTTTTAAATTGTCGATGATTTTTAAATTGTCGGTGATTTTTAAATTGTCGGTGATTTTTAAATTGTCGGTGATTTTTAAATTGTTGGTGATTTTTAAATTATTAATAATTTTTAAACTATTAATAAATTTTAAATTATTTCTAAATGTTAAATTATTTCTAAATGTTAAATTATTTCTAATTTTACTGAAATTAAAATTATTAATTAAAATTAAATCTATTATAAAAAATTATTTATAAGTGTAATACTATTTTTAAGTGTAAAATTATTTGTAAGAGTTTATCCTTTTTAAAAAAACAAGAAAAAGTTATAGATGGTAAATTTTAAATATTATTGCATTTATTGCTTTCACAAATTTACTACTATAGAAAAAAAAGTAAATTGATTATATATTTATATAAATAAAGCTCTTAAATGATTATCCTCCTGCTTTTTAAGCCGGCCTAAATGCGTCCTTAGAAAGTTTCAGGTCTTCCAACTAGACCTAAACAGAGTCAGGTCTTCCAACCTGACCTAGACAGTCACAGGTCTTCCAACCAGACCTAAACAGTGTCAGCTCTTCCAACCTGACCTAGACAGTTTCAGGTCTTCCAATTAGACCTAAACAGTTTCAGGTCTTCCAACCTGACTTAGACAGTCTCAGGTCTTCCAACCTGATCTAGACAATGTTAGCTCTTCCAACCTGACCTAGACAGTATCAGGTGTTCCAACCTGATCAGTGTCAGGTTTCTGCTACGGCAAACGCATCCTTTTTACCTCATGTCATGTTTTCATTGGTATACTACAGAGTTTTTTCCAGAACTAGAACTGTTTACATTTTTACCCAACAATCCTCCAATACAATGGATATTTAACCTGCTTCTAAGCTCCTGAACCTTTTCTGTCTCTCATGTTTCTTTAACAGACTCACCTAAATAATCTCATGTATTCTTTTCGTAACGGTCAAGAGCAGTACTACTGACCTTGTTTCACTTCCATACAACAAAGCAATTCCAACACAAGATCCATACAGCTTTGCTCTACCTAAACTGACAACAACCTACTAGTTAACAGAGTAAGCAACTTTTTTTAAAATTTTCAAAAATTTCCAGGCCTAAATTAACCTATAAATAACATTTCTTTTGGTACCCCTTCACTTCCTAAGATGCACATAAGTAACAAAAAGTACTAGCTATCTATTAAAAACCAAAAAAAATTTTTAAACGATCATAAATTTGTTTTTGTGTTGTTGGGTTAAATACCCCCTCAAATAAAGTTGAGAAAAAATTGTCATAAGCACCCAGGGCATTTATTTAAGTTTTGATAAAACTTACATGATTAGTTTAAGCACGTTAACCACATTGATTAGCAATTGCGTTACAATTACATTAATCAACTCTAGTCAATAGGTAGGTGTAAAAGATTATTTGTATTTGTAAATTGCAAAACTTTTATGAATTAGAATGTCAACAAAATATATTGAAACATGTTTGCAAAGCTCCTTTAAATTATTTTTATTAATCACTTTTCAAACTGTGATCCTAATATCGTGCATTCGTGAAATTTAACTATACATAAAAAAAATATTGTTCTTAACAAACAAAAACAGAAATAATGTATTACCAGACTCTTCTCCAAACAGTGGCAAGTCAGGGTCTTGATACACCATTTTTCCACCACCAATATTATATGTTCCTACTTTACCACTGGTATCTCCCACTTCACACCTGTAAGGGTGGTCTTTATTACATTGCTGTGAATAAACAGGCTAAAAATAAAAAATAAGAAAAAAAAAAAATTAAATATATCACAAAATAATTTTCCCAATATTTTAACATATTTTTATATTTTTCTCTGTCATAATCCAAAAGCAAAGCTCAAAAATTAATTAAACAATGAGAAGAGTATTTTGACTAAAGAATTATTTAGCCAGACTTTAAGACACCGTATATCTTACTTAACCAGATATTAAGACGGTTTGAGTCTTGCTTTATCAGACATGAACGTGTATCTTGTTTAACGTTCACATATACTTCAACATAAACAGAGAACTTAATTGAAATACAAAAAAAGAAAAAAAAAGGGTTTGATCTGTTTTTACCTAATTTACCTAAAATATATCTAAACAGAGGCTTTTTCAAACATTTAGCTTTGTCACGTGCTCTTCCACATTACCAAATTTTTTATTTCACACAATTTCTTATTAACCATTAACATCTAGCTTTACTACACATAACAACAATATATATGAATCAAAGAATATTCTAAAATGGTGGTTTTCTCTCCATCCATCTGATGATTTTGTTTTAATAATCTAGATCTGTCTTTTCCTCATTAGCACTAGCTTATTGACAAAAGTTCGCAAAAACTAAAAACATAATCTCAAGAAAAAAAATGATAATGAAATAAAAATAATCTAGACCAGGTCATTTTCTTTGAACACTTGTGGGTTAACTTTTGCGTAGTTGATTTAAAAATCAGATTTTCTCTTTAGAAATTCAGCTTTTTGATTTCCCTTATCAACCCTTGACTTTTTACTCATTAAAACTTTTAAAACTTACACGGAGTAGAATACTTAAAAATAAAAATAAATATAAATGTTTACACAGATTTTGAAAAAAGAATTCTTGAGAAAACCTGTAGCATCATGCAAGAAACAAAAATATTGTAAAAAACATTGATGCAGGCAAAAATTCAAAAACTATTAATTTTAAATCTGGTGAAAGCTATACCCCAATAATAATTGATCACCAAAAACAAGAATCTTTACAGGAAATCCAGCTTCACCACATCATTTGAATAATTAAACCTTAATTTATGCAGAAAATCATACAAATGGAAACACACTACATGGTTGCAACCAAAAAAGCAAAGTATGAATCTAGTGAAAAACAATATTGTCTGAAATGAAATTAGCTTTTAAAGAGAAGAATAAAAGTGAAAAACTTACATTATCAACATTAACTTTTGTTGGATTGTAATGACCTTTCACACTGCTACACACTCCTTCATCTTTACCTACCGGGAGCACATGAACGTGGAAATTGTGGTTCATCGTCTAAACAAGGCTTTAAATCGTTATACTGTTGCCTTTTAAGCATTTTTTTTGAATATAACTATAAATATATATTTATAAATATAAATATAGTATTTTTTTTTTTTTTGAAAAACAATAACAAGCTGATCCTGAGAAAAATCAAAAATACGAATTTTTGGTCCGTTTTAACCAAAAATTGGATAACGAGAATTTTTCTCTAAAAATCTGATTTTTTCACCTCCTTTTCTAAAATTATCGGAAAAACTCTAAAAAATGGACTAGGGTTGAGAATTTTCAAAATGATTGAAATTTTAAAAACTGATAGCAACTAATGATTATGATTATAATCTCTCTAAAAACGACATAACCATGACAAGAATGATAAGAATGATAAGAATGAGCCAAAACTACTATGTTTGGGTTTGCAATTAAACACCTAAAGATAAGGTCAAAGTCCAATCTCAATCTTTCAAAACACTAATAGCAACTCTCTCACCAGTGATTTTTAGCTCACCCTGATTTACGATGATGGAAAAGTGTCAGTGGAGAAACCATTTCTTCTGCATTATTCCAAGAAAATTTATAAGATTAACTAGCGTAATTGTCAAAAGTAATTTAAAACTAAGTACTCTAAAACAGAAAGCTTTACAAAGGCTTACACAACACATTGAGGTGCAGTTAAAAACAGGTAGATTTCACTAATTTGCCATACAGAAAGTATTTCACAACAGAATTTTATTACAGAGGTTATTAATGCAGGACTGCCAACATGTAATAAGCAACAATATTAGCTTATTACTCTAAAAGAGAGTGTTTTCCAATAGATCATAACCCAAGTGTCTGTTTTCTTGTCAGATAATGATAATCTATGCTCTCCAAAGCCAAAGAATGACACATTCTGGGAGATTGAGAAGTATTGGTTTATTTTAAAAACCATACATTCAACTTTTGCAATTTTATCTAAAGAAGTTACAATGAAATGCAGAAATTAGAACCAACAAAGTTTTGCAAAGGCCTCACCTCTCAAAATAGCCCGATTAACAAGTTGCTCAATATAAAGTTTGTGAAAGTTTTTTCTATTGCATTTTACTATAAAAAACAATATCAAGCCTTATTTAGCTCAATTTTGCAACATATATATCAGAGTATTTCACACCGTAAGCATTCTTTCAGAAATATGAAAATTATCCATAGTATAATCTCTATAAATAAAAAGTTATAGCAAGATGTCTCCCCAGAAAAAATTTATTTGGCTAAGATAGTTTTTAGACTTGGGTGCTGTCTTTTAGATTGTAGCCATGTTATAAAAGGACCTATTTCCTATATTATGACAAGTAGGTAGTAAGTAAGTAAGTAAGTATGTAATGAACTGAGAATCTAAATCCTTTGCTTCAAATAATTAGGTCCACATGCTAGACATGCATGTGTATTAAGGTAATGATTAATAATAATGAAAATGAAGATGATGGTGACGAAGATGACGGTGATGAAGATGACGATGATGAAGATGACGATGATGCTGCTGCTGATGATGATGATCAAAACTTGTTATTAGTGAACATATCAAAATAATACAACAAGAATTCAATTAAAAATCAGAACGAATGATTCCTTTGAACTGATAGTCACTTAAAAAGATGCAAAAACTCTTACAATGAAAAAGCTTACCTTTGTGCTTGGACTATCCCTATGATGAACATCAACAATAAGCGTCGTTGGGTGATCTTTGGTTTGTATCTAAATTAGAAACATAATTCCTGAAAAATTAAAAATCTGCTCATGTTGCGCATATTCAGTCCCTGTCTTTTTTAAAGAGTGCTTTCCTTTAACTTTATTTAATAAATATCAGAAAAAAATAATTGTTTGGTTTTTGAGTAAATCTACTACGTATGAACAAATAATTACATAGAGATTAAGTTTAGCTAAGCAATAAAAATGTAAACAAAAAATATTCTAGCCAAAAAAACCAAATAATAAACAAAGCATCTTGGAACTCAAAAATATAATATAAGGATTAAAAGCAAATTCTCTAATTAACTGAAGTTTACACTGAATATTAAAACTTGGATTGTTGTGTTCAAATTTAACGATTTTTACATTACAATATGTTAAAAATTTAATTATAGGAAATTTTGTCACTTTCAATTTATGACCTTAGTAAGAGGATAAAACTATGTGGCTTATCTTAAACTCAGATCAAGTTATTTACTTAATTAAATCAATTATTCATGAAGAGTTATCCAAGAAGAAACTAAACTCTGCATGAAGTTAAGATCTAGAAATTTAAAATTGTAACACCCTGTAGATAAGTGTGTTCATACCATTGAAAGAACATTGGTAAAAAAAAACTGGTATACTTTCTTCATAAACTTCTGTCAATTCAGAGATAGACTAAACTGGCTGAGCAAAGTAAACACTAGTTCTAATAAAAATAGGTTTTTTACACTCACCATTAATACATAACCACTTAGCAATGAATTCTTGTTAGCAGTAAAATTTACAAGCGCACTTAGAACTTGATCATCTCCCACACTGATGTTTTTACAGTAAATTGTTTTGTTTAACTTATCACTAATCGTTACAGCTCTTCCAATAATAGAATTAGGTCCAAATAAGGGCAGATCAAAATCTCTGATACGATTACGCACAAGTGGCAAGTTTTCTTTTATCATACCGTACCGTGAACTTAAATCTCCAGCTTAAAAAAAAAAGCAATTAGTGTGTATGAAATAGTCATTTTAGACTGGATTTACAATAAAACAAAATATTATTTAGGCAAGGTATAATGCGTATATATTGGTATGGATGTAAATAAAATTCAGAATAATTTGATTTATAATTGTCAATATATTTATATATATATATATATATATATATATATATATATTATTGAATAACTTTTAAGTTATACAATAAGCTAGGAATTGCGACTAAATGTTTTAATAACACAGATAAATATGCCAATTTAAATAAGATTTAGTAAAACGACGTGGTACAAAATTTAGTCAAGTAAACCAAGATTCTACAAGGATCAACGGACTTTAACAGATGGCAAATTATCTATCATTGCTTCCCTCCATGTCTAATATGAGACAGAACAAAAACTTTAATTTCAAAGACAATCAATGTTTCAACTCAAATAATCTGAAGTCAAATAGGATGAACTGTATTTCTTCAAAATGAAGAATATTACATTTTTTTTTTCTCAAACTTTATCACTGAGAGCACTTCTGCTGCAATAAAAGAGTTACGTTCAACCACTTTTACTGAAACAATCATACAATATGGTCAGAATTGTGTGATTTGTGAGTTAAAATCCAGTACCATGTCTTTTTGGAAACTCATGTTATTAGGAGCAAAAACTGAATTCTGTTCAATTATTTTTGGCCACTGGTCTAACATAATTTAGCATGGAAAATGGACGTAAAACTGTATAAGAAAAAGAAGAAGACTGGTATAGTTTGCAGATCAGGAAAAACCGTAAAGTCAATGCTTAATGATATCTTTAGATATGCTAGAGTTTTAAAAATGAAACTTTCAGCAAAACTATCAGAAAAATTTTGTTAAGGTGAGTAGAAAAGTGAATTTTATAGACAAAAGCCAAAACCATGTTCTGACCTGTAAATTTGCACTAGCTGCACCTATAACCTTATTCAGATCCTAATCTTTCAACTATCCTATCTTCAGGATGAAGAAGAATGGGTGAAGAGATATCAGAACATTTTTTGGTGGTAGTTTATGAAATTCTATCTGGTGTTTGGAAAACACGCATCATGGTAATCCAGCAATAAATTATCAACAGTTGATGGAATTTTATTGTTTTACAAATGCATGACTATTTCAGTTCTTCATCAAGGTCTACTATGTTTGATATACTAGTATTTCCATTTCTAATCAATCAATCAAGTATTTAACGTTCAATTAGATTTTAAGCTTTTTTGTTAAATAGATGGTCAGTTCATTTTTTGTTTTAAAAGAAGATAAATATTGTTTTGATTTTAATTTTTGCAGCATTACAAATGGACGACACAACCTTTGTTTTGTTTGAGTAGTTTTATTTTTTAGCAATTTCTCATTGTGTCGTAATTAATAGTTTTATTTAGTGTTTTGATTGACTTATTGATACATAGAATATTAGTATCATCAGCAAAGTAATGTACAGTTGAATTTTTTATTAAAAAAACAAGATTATGTAAACAAAAAACAACAGCGGACCTAGAACAGAAACTTGAGGAACACCACAGCTAATAGTACAACGAAAAAACTCAAAACAATTAACAGGGACAAACTGCTTACAGTTTGAAAGAAATATAAACCAATCACTACCAACGCCATGTGAACCATAGTGATTAAGTTTCGCGGCCAACAGATTATAGTCCATGGTGTTAGAAGTTTCTTTGAGATCAATGAATATTCCGCAAGCAAAATGCCTACTATCGAAAGCCACCTGAATTTGTTCTGCTATACTAACTAGAGCACGTTGAGTACTTTGGTCAAAAACCAAACTGCATTTCACTAAGGCAATTATACGTTAAAAAACTGTTAAAGTTGAGAATACATTAGTTTTTCAAGTAACTTGCTTATATTAGACAGTAAAGAGATTGGTCGATAATTTGAATAATTTAATTTAGAACCTTTTTTAAAAAGAAGAATTACGGACGAAAGTTTTAAGATATCTGTTAAATCAATCACAGAAAATTTTTCAGTGAACGTTTAAAATTATTAAAGGAATAATGTTAGGAATGTTAGGACCGGAAGCTTTACCAGTTATAAGACTTTTAATCAATATTATAAGTTATTTAAACAGAATTGTTGGGGGCTATAAAAAGTTTATTAACATTAGGGTATTTAAGGTATTTAGTAAAATTAGTATAAGAGGAATGTATGTTAGACTTAGTTTTTTTGCCTATAGTAATTAAAAATGGATCATAAATAAAGTTTCCGTTCTCAGAAATACAACTGGGTATAAAATCCGTTTTACTTTTAAGGTTAATAATATTTTTAATCCCACTCCACACTTTGTTTTTGTTTTTTTAAGTTAATTATTTTAATAGAAGAGTAATACTTTTAAATGTTAAAACTGCTATCATCTAGTCAAATATAAACGACAAAATAATAAACACAAGAACTAAATGCTAAAACACTGCATGAAATATAAACCATGATTCACATACCTAAAATGAGTCCTTTCTTGATTCTCTTATTGAAGCACCAAACACTTCAACCAGCCCTTTGAGGTGGAGTACAGTAGAGTAACTACCGAGTTCGTTAAGTCGATAACTAAGTGACCCACCCGATACCCAGAAAGAAACTATATTTCCTTCTGTCTAATGATTTAATTTTGGCGTGTAAATAACTTTTCTTAGAAAAGATACGATATTATTTTTTTGAAATTTTGGTTAATGATTTCAGATAAGTATATTAACTATCTCTACCAAAAGCTAAGAATTGGACTAAAAGTCTATAGCATTTTAGCCTATTTAGGAAAAAATTCGGTAAATCGGATAAACAAAATTACCCGTAACTAATTTCAAACTTTTTAATATGGACATAAATTCTTGTTAATAAAAACTTTTTCTGAGGCAGTTAGATGCAGTTCTTTTTTGCGTTAAATGCAGATTTTCGATTTTGAAATTTTACTATAGCCCTCTTACGGTTATACAGGCGGTGACATGCCTAAATAACAGAGGGAGTGGTTGAAGATCTAATTTCAGTTATTACAAACAGTTTTCTCAAGATCAGAAACAGCCACTTTACTAGGGATGTTTACTATTACAATAGCGTCTCTCCTAGAGTATTGTTGAGATACATAAGACCTTTTTTCTAGTTCTAGAATACGCTGTTCGATGCTCATTCTTGAAGATTCTTTGTAGAGTTTTTCTTTGATTTTCGAAGAAAACTATCTTAGAGATAAATCATAATTGTCGAAAATCACATTTCACAATTATATTTTATTGACAGATCATTTAGGTTTTTTATTGCATTGTTTAAACAGTTCACTCTCCAAATACTGCTGTTTAATGCGAATAAAGTGCTAAATATAACTGCTCATTCTCTCTGAACCAAAAAATCTCCAGGTGAAGAAACAAGAAATTTTAATGACAAGTGGGGATGTCAAATACAAATTCTCATCGTTTTATCAAAAATTGGATTAAGCCTAAAGTTCACCGTTATCTCCTTACAAATAATAATTGATTATAAGACAAACAGGGGTTTAATAAGTTTAACATTTACAACAGATCAATTAACAAGCTTTTACCACAGGATTAAACGAGAGATTGAAAATTACCTCTATGATTAAAATGCGTACGGTAAATGCCACCTACACCATCCTCATTGCATTTGCCAAACATTGGGAACTCCCGTACAAAATAATATCTGTCCTCAGTTGCAGAGTCAGCAAATGCTATATCCACCAGTGTGGGATGGTAAGGGGAAACTTGATGAAACTTAACATAGCCACCATGTGCCAACACTTCAAACTCAGCAGATGCAGATAGTGAAGCATTTTCAAATTTAGCACAAGCAATAACTTTTTTAGTAGATTTTTCTACAACAACTATAGCATGTTTATTAATGCTTAAATCTCTATTGGTAAGTTGGTATATTTCGGGACTTGAAGTTTTACCAAATGCACTGTCACACTTTACACCAGGTAATATCAAATGCAAAGAATAGTTGAGTGGGGTACTACTACCTGTAGCAGGACCTAGCGCAGCTTCAACTATTTTAAAAGTTGCTTGCTGCTGACTACTTAAAATCTTCACACTCCCAGTTACATCAGGTCCAGTAAACTTTGCAATAGAATATGTCTCATCACCCTGCATCACAATTCCACAGTCAACTGTTTTATTTGTAGCAACATCTACCAGAATAATTGAATTTAAATACAACCCTTTATTTCCAAGTAATAATAATTTATCAGTGACGACAAATGCAGAACCAGGATCTTTTGTAACATTCAAATCAATAGCATTATCCAAGGAGCACATTTTTCCATTCGTTGAAAAAATATTTGATTGATAGATTTTGACGAAAACACCAAATTGGGGGCACATGTGGAAATTAATAATTATATTTTTGCTGCCAGGCGTTTGCTGTTCAAATATAATGAATGCGTTAGAACGCTGTAGAAAGGCAACTAATCGCATTTGTAAAGACTTTCCACCAATATCAGCGCACCCAACTCTAGCTGCACCACGATCTTTAGCATGGAAAGTAATTGAACGTCCAACAACTAAAAAAATATATTCTTACGTTATCGCATTTTTTTTTTGTGTTTCAATGTGTCTATATCAGAAAAAAGTATAAAATTTCACCATATAAAAATTAACAAAATGAATTTATGGATACACCTTACAAACTCAAAATTTGCATAGCTACCCTATGCATGAGAAACAATTTATCTACGGCCTTGTAGAATTTTAATGGAATGTAAATTTCAGAAAGGAAATCTGTGTATCTTTTCCAAACTTTTGTTTCAAAAACCATATTTGTGCAATTTCTATAAATATATCAAAATATTTAAACATATATAAATTAATATTAAGTTAATAATAATTTATAATATAATATATAAAGTTAATTCAATTTATCAATAATAAATTAATATTAAATATTTTAACAATTTCCGACAAGCATAGCTGAAGAATATTGAAAATATCAATTTGGTGACACAATTTAGTGATTGGTGAATTTGGCGATTGATGCAAGAAAATCCCTTGACTCATACTTACATTTAAACTTAAAATTTTGAGAACAAAAAAAACTTTTTTTAAGTATTTGTGAAATGAGATTTTTTTTTTTTTACTTTTAGTGAAAAAAAATAAACATAAATAATCACATAAAGGATAAAAATGGCAGTTTATAAAAAATCTGAAAAATTTATATTTTTTCATTACACGAATTGAATCACTAAATTTTGAGGCATGTTGGAAGTTTGAAACATCACTTTTTTGCAAAGTTAGAACCCAAAATTAAATTATTGACATACCAATTATTTTTTCCTTCTTTATCATAACCACGTAATATTTGTAAAATAATTGTTTGGACCGACTAAAATTTTAGAATTTGGCCTAAGTTTTTGCATAGACTAACGACATATCTATTTTATTTATTTAATTACATGAATTTTTATGAGCAATGTATTCATCCTGACCCCCTCGTGACCTGGCATGTCAAAGTAGCCGTAATAATGTAGTAAGCAGTAACTATGCCACAAGTTACTCATTCCCGAAGGTACCATTCACCACACCTAAGTGCAGATCTTAGATGCATAACTATTTCTTCACTGCAGCAGGGGGCTAACCCATACTGGAGTGACGTATAGCAATCAGCACACGGGAGAAAAGGTCGTATGTTCTAATAAAGTTTAGCAATATATTTGACAGAAAATTTGACATATTTAATGATTTGGAATAACAAATAATTTGTGAATTTCAAATCATATATAATGTAATATTTATAATATCAAATCATATATTAGTTAAGTTGCATTATAGTTTTGTACAAATATTTTTGAAATTCTTTAAGCAATATATAAAATATAACATCTATTTCAAAGAAAAGTAGTTTTAAAAAAAAAGTCATAGAAAGTTTGACAAATATTATTTGACAAAACGGTTATTTTAATTCTAAAAAAAAATTTCAACTACATGCCAGCCAATCCCATATCTTTGCTAAGGTAGATTTTTTTGTGTAAAAACTCAGCTTGTTTATTTTAAATGTGATTCAAATTATTTCCATTCTAATTTCCATTTCCATTGTAATGAGAAAAAAACTACCCAAGTGATATCTGTAAAATGAAAATTAAATAAATCAAAGACATATTGAGAGATAAATTGTATGAAAATTATTCGAAAAATTCTTTAAAAATATTAAGAAATCCATAAAGCAATAAAAATAAACTCAAAAACCCGTAATTACGGTTAAACCCGGAAAACCTTAATTCTAGCACATCCACAGTAACAAGGTTAAACTAAAATTTTACAAAATCTTTGCATCAAGCATTTGTGTTTTGGTAGAAAATAATTCAGTAGAATTGATAGCTTAAAGCGATAACTTAAAGTTTCTAGCATACGAATAAAAAAGAAAAAAAAAATTGAAAAAGAAAAAGTTAAAATTTCCCAGAATAAATCTTTTTTAGGTTAAATTAATTTATAAAAATTTATATGGAGTGTATATCTTATTCAATAAAAAAAGAGACAAAATTTTCATAAAATTTATAAAAGTTTGTTTAATTCATTTGATACCATATATTTTGAAATAAAAATGAAACTAACAAAAATAATAATTGTAATAAAATAAAGGATTCACCAGAATTATATCCAGTTAAAGGTGTATCTTCAGCTACTACATATTTCTTGTCAGGACCTATACTGTATGGACCAACCTTTGCACTAGTATCTCCAACTTCACATCGGTAATAGTTCTGGTTCTCGACACATTCTGTAGTGTATGCAGGCTAAATATAAAAATGTACATAGTTTTTTTGCATAGCTTACTCACTTTTACAGTATCAAGAACTTTTAATTTTAGGGTGCTGTTATAATATATAATTACTTTTAATGTGGAATCTTACAGTTTTTCCATTTTAAGTAAAATTCAAGAAATAATTTTTATCTATTGGCTGTTGTGGCTTACATAACCACAAAAACATGAAAGCTAAGACCTCAAAGAATCATAAAATCAAAAGGAGTCAAATGAAGTGGTAGCATTAAGATGATGATGAAGACGTTGAAGATGACAGTGACGGTGATGTTGATGATGACAATGATGATGATTAGGTTCTTTAGAACCTAAAAAAAACAAAGATTTCATGAAAATTATTTAATCAACTTATCTTAAACAAACATTCAGTTTTATTTAGAAGGAAGTTGGCCATTGATGAATATAATATACCGTTACTGAAGTTTGATTTTATGACCATTTGAGTTTGATTTCCATTTCTGTAAGAATCAAGCAATATTAGATAATTTTTAAAGTTACCTCCTTCAAATTGCCTCAAATTTTGTTATTTTGATTAAAAATATAGTGAAAATAGAAAAATCCAATAAAAAAAAAAAATTTTTTTTATTCTGTTCTAGAGTTATCGACTGGTAATCCCTGTAAAATTCAGAGAAGGACAGAAAGAGTAGTTTGACAAAAATGAATGAGTCTTCACATCAGGTCGATATGTTTTTTGTGAAAAAAGATAACAAAGTTGTAAAGCTGCAATGTATAGATGTGATCAAGGAACCTCTTTAATATCGCTTGCAAATGCAGCTCTTAGCTAGTTTTTAATTGATGAACCATGAGAGAAGTGACCATCACAGTTATCACAGTAACTAGAGAGTGCAGCAGTAAAATCAATAATATTGGTGCTGGAAATGATGCTGTAACAGTTGAACAACTCTATCAGTCACTTCACTGTGATTTTAAAATTTGAAAAATCTGAATAGAAAAAATTCTTGATAATAAACTAAGGAAGAGATAATGTTATACTGATCAAAAAAACTTGATAAAGAACTTGATACTCACAAAGGAAAATTTCCAATATATTTTTAAGATTTTTGAGACAGTTTTTTTTTAATAAAAATGCTTTATGTATGCATTATTGAAAAAAAAATTCCAGCTTTCAAAATAACTCGCCTGTTGATTTTCGTGATTGATGAAAATAAAGAAACCACTGAGTAGTTGAAATATTGACCAGTCACTATTTATATTTATAGAGAAAATATTTTTTTTTTCAGTGTTTTATTGTATATTTAGGTTACAAGCATATTTCCAAAATTTTTTCTTTTGGCATGGTTAAAGAAAGGGTGATATGATATAAAAATTACTAAATATATTTAAAGTTTTACTATATATTGCATAAGTTTAACAAAATATTATTATTTTTCAACATATTTATTATTTATTTAATGACATTTTGATATCTAGAATTAATATTGCAATTCTATGAACACATAATTTCACATAAAACACGTCAACATCAATTTCTTTAAATAGCGTTCTTCACAGAATATTTGCAGATTTTTCATATTTGTGGTTTAGCTACCTTTTGTCGTAACCTTAAATATGCGTAGTTATAAAATTAGACTCAAACTATCTATATTTCAAAAAAACTTATTTAAATGCAATTATTTTATCAAATAATTCACCCCTTTCTTTTTCCTACTTATATGTGAGTTAATCGTTTGTGGTCAAGTTATGTTGTCATGATGCAAATACAAATATAAATAAATGTAATCGAATTACATTTATATATTGAAGAAAAAAACTGTTTTTATTTTTCATCAAACTATTCTCTATTCTTAAAGTAAAATAAACACATTTTTGATCTACCCATACAGTACAGTGCCTATTTTTTAATCCCTCTCTTTTATTTTTTTTTCGTCACCTTACCCATGCGATCTAGTTAATATTTTTACTTCATCTTCGCTTATATCTTCGATCGTATTATATTATTTTTTAAACATTGCTGATTTATATTCACGGGATTTGTTTTATAACAAAAATAAAATAGCGCAATGTGAGTAAAAATGGAAATAAACCTAAAAGTTTTTTTAGTAAAATTACTTTAAATGAATAATAAAATAAATAGCAAATAGGATCTTTCGTTTTTAAACAACAATAATAATATAAAATTTAAATAATGTAAAAGTTTGACTTTGATAACTTTTATGAGCTAACTATTATTTATTAGTATGTAACAATTATATACAGTATAAAAAAAGTAAACACATCCACGTGTGAAAGAATATATGTGAATGACTTAATAGATATTTATTTTCTTCTGAACAGATGCAACAAAAATAAAACATTTTCAATGGAAGAGTTATTTTGTTTACCCTCTTCTTGGGAAATAGGTTATACAAACGACAATAACACTTTTAAATGTTATGATAATATTCATTCTGTAGCAAAGTAACAATAACAGTACAAATAACACTTTAGCTTTCGAAATCAGATACTTTTCTTTACCAATTTTTGTTACCAACTAATCATGAACTCTACACAAATTTTTCTCATTTTTTTATAAATATAACTGTTTCAAATCTCATCAAAGTTTAACTAGTTATGATATATGTAATGGAATTTTTGATGCAGCAGCTGCTGTTAGTTTTAATGAACATTCTGCTCCAAAAATACTTTCATTATCTTCACCAGAGGCTATTAGCTGATCTGTCAAAAGAATTTAGCATAAACAAAAAATATTCATAAAAGAAATTAATTTACAGTAGAAATATTCAAATGATATTCAAACCATTTTCAAAGAAAAATGCAAATTTTGTTTTTGCTAGTTTAGTCGTTATTATTTTTTTTATTTTAGGGTTTAGATTTTACTGTGTTTTTGGTTAAACCATAGTCATAAGAAATATTCAGAAAATCGAAACACACTATTGTTCTAATTTATAACTAGAATCCAGTGCTATAGGTAGAAGTCAACTTATACTAATACAGATGTTAATACGAAAATCCCGACATTTGTAACACTTATGAACA
Source organism: Euphysa ruthae (assembly GCA_035046665.1). Lineage (NCBI taxonomy): Eukaryota > Metazoa > Cnidaria > Hydrozoa > Anthoathecata > Corymorphidae > Euphysa > Euphysa ruthae. The sequence continues at coordinate 19,755 of JAUZNK010006125.1, forward strand.
TTCACTCTTCTAAGTTTTGCAAATTTTTCTTCTTCATTTTTTCTTCCACATTTTGTTTTAGTTTTTGATACCCCATCTATAGAAAATTATAATCCGCCATTTTATATCTTCAAATTTTGATTTTCCCCCACATTTTTCTTTAAGATTAGGCTTTTAACGTAAAAAGATGTAAACGTGTTTATTCTTTTAATACTACATATAATTATTATAGGAGGTTAGATAAACCCTTGAGAAGATCTACCACGGGAAAAAATAGTCTGTTATCAAAAGGTCCCTTTATATAGAACAGGCTTAATAAAATCAAACAACAACTAAATCACCTTGTTTACAGTATTTAAACATAAGATCAATGAAACATTTTTTACCTCTTTGGATATAGTTTGCAGACCTAATAAATATAGACTATAATTCCGTCAAAAACCGTTTTTTAAATATTTACATATATATATTTTTTACTATTCTTTGGTTGAATCCGTTTTTGTGTTGAGATGTATAACAGGACCACAATTGAAATACTGCTGTGACAGACAATTTTTGTGGCTATTCTTGCCACCATTTGTTTTTATCTTAATGTTTATTCTTTTTATTTTTTTTTGTTTTCTGTTGTCTTGTAATTTGCATGGCTAATGCACATTTGTCTGTGGCAGAATAAATACTTACTTAATTACTTACTATCTGACACCAAACAAAAAATGCATAGAAAAACAAAAACACTAAACATGCTGTTCGATTTTCTTTTTATTGATATATTTTTTGTAAATATGATGACTTCTTTGAAACGGAAAGTTAGGAGAATTTATTTTTTTCATCATTTATATAGTTATTTCCACACAAAAATAAGCCTGATTTTATATAATAATTATTGTTTACTGTAGCTATGGGGAATAAGAAAGAACTTCCAGATAAAAAAATCTCTTTCTTATATATCTTTAAAAAATACAAAAGAATTTAATAACAACATCTTAGTATGCTAAGATAATAAAAAGTATACATACACAAACTATCACAGTAAATACAATAAATTTTACGGTTCTAGAAAAGAGCGGAACCAGCCGTAACTACCCAAAACCAGCCAGTCACACCAAACTAGCCTTAATCACCAAAAACAAGCCTTAATCAGCCAAACTAGCAACATACAAAAGTTATTTTAATAATTGAAAAAATTAAAAAAATTAAAAAAATTAAAAAGGCAGAAGAACATAATGTTTGCATTAAAATTTTTTATGTGAAAGAAATTTATCAAATGGACGAATAGAAATGCATCCTAGACACAACCCCAAAACAAGAATCAAAAAATCAAAAAATTTTAGGCCTTAAACCTAAGAATAATAATTCACATATTTAATATAAAATTGAAATATTCAAACAATAATCAAGCCATTTTTAGAGAAAAATGCAAATTTTGTTCTTGTTAGTTTAATCGTTTTTATTATTATTTTTTTATTTCAGGGTTTAAATTTACACTGTGTTTTAGGTTAAATCATAGTCATAAATATTCAGAAAATCAAAATTATTGTTCTAAATTATTGTTACGAATTTATAACTAGAACCAAGTGCTATAGGTAGACGTCGATGTATGTTTAGGCCTTAAACCGAAGAAGGAGTCTTGACGGTTAAATGAACACTTTTTGCAAAGCTTCGGAGAACCGATAATCTTTTTTAATATCCTAAACAGATGCACATGTAAAAAGGCATGTCATTTAATAATTCACAAAAATCACTTTGTTTATAGTTTTTATCTAAGGCGCTCAGTTTTAAAGGATAAAAATAAAAAAAATGTGACAGATTTTGCAAAAAATTCTTAATTTTGAAACGATTCTAATAATAATTATAATTCGAAATTGTAAATGGTGTTTCATCAAACTTTTGAAACGTTTTTTCAGCGTTCAGAAAAAAAAAACGCAACAATTTTGTTAGTGACAAAACATAGAAGTATATACACAGTGAATATAATACAGGTATATACTAAATAAAACAAGAAACGCTTCACGTCAGAACAACTTAAACAATAGAAATTATAACATACATCGCTGTAATACAAATTCCTTGAAAATTGCTGATTATAAATGCAAATTGTGATATTTTAAAATTTGTGTACTTTTAACCAATCATTGATATATTTAGAATTAAGCAAATTAAAATTTTGCAATTAAAGCACTCATCACTGCGTTTGAGTGGAATAATTCACAGCACGAATAAAAACGTCAACAAAAGAATATTAACTCTTTTTTAACAACATAATGTCACTTGTAATAGAAATAGAGTCATGGCATAATCAGAATACATTGACAATCTGTAGAGAATTAAAACTTAACGTGAAATTTTTGAAATCCAAATTGTAGCCTTGTCTTTATACTAAGGATAGTGTTCAAAGGTATCTCAGATTTAAAAAAAAAAAAAAAAACAATAAGATCCACATCATAAACTTTTATTAAATATTAAGACTTTTTCTAAAGGTGCATTGGAAAAAAAATGGATGAAAAAAGGCAAAAAGGGGAAAAAACAAACGCAATTTTGCTATTTGAGGAAATAAGTCACCTCAGATTTTTATTTTTTTTTAGTTACATCATTAAAATGTGCCCCTTTACCAAAACGTCGCTTCATTTTTTTATCATTTGCTTTTAAAAATGAAAAACCATACATATTTCTTGAAAAAAACTTTTTTTGAGATTTCTAGTCCAAACACTATCCTAAAGTGGAATAATATTCATAAATCAATGTTGTGTCAATAACTTTTAGAAGACATGCTTGGGACTTAGGCCATAACAACGGGAAGGGGTGTGGGGCTTTTGTCTTTGTATTGGTAAAGCATTGCTTGAAACTCAACAAATTATTTATTGTGCTTACAAGAGATGACAAGAGTAACCATAAATGTCTTCGATTATATCCATTGGCAAAACTGAGCAAATAATTCGCCATAGTTTAGGAATATATTATCCATTAAAAAATCAATACAATTTTCGCTATTAAAATGACAAAACAACGCATAAAACGAACTCAGGATAATTTTCACCACAGATTCAGCAATTATTTTTCAATAAACCAATACCTTTGTATCGTAACCACAGGCTGTCATCTAAAGCAGATCAAAACGCCGCTCTTCTTTAATTTGCCTAGATTACTGAGATGCTCGAAAGAGGCTGTGATCTTGAACATACTCAATTAAGGTTGATATCTCTTTCATCCGACGAAAACTCAAACATATCATTTGCAGATGAATTATTTTAGGAACCCATTTTAATCTAATCACCATTATTTTGTAGTATCTATACAATCATGTCAATTTTTGTGGCATATAAGCTGTGTTCTATTTATATTTAATAACAAATACTGATGACTCAACTATAAAGCTATATAATATGAACTCAAAGTATTCTTTCAAAACGTGAGTGCATAAAATAGAATTTTGCTTTTCCTGCACTCATAAAACTATACGAAGAAAATCCTTTTGAGCTTTTTTACTTCATTGTTAACAAGAAGTCACTAAAATGCAATGTAAAAATATCATAAACAAAACAAAAACTCTTTAGGTAGTGCTATTAATACAATATCAGCAAACTTGTTATATTTGTGGTTTAACTAACTGTCTAAGGTATCACAGAGGATAAAAACAAAAAAATTTTCTTGGTAAATAAAAAATGTTATTGAGAAAAAAAGTTGTAAAATTTTTTTTTTAAATACCTAAAACATGCGTAATAATAAAGTTAGACTCAAACTAAGCAGTTAGGCTGTTATAACAATTATATGTGGGTATTTTATCAAATAATTCACCACCTTCCTTTTTATACCAGTGTTTACGTGAGTTGATCTTTTGCTACAATTATGTTGTTACGACGCAAGTAGGTGGGACGGGGCTTATATAAGGATTAAATTAAGTTTCGATTTTTTAACAACAAATTATTCTTTAAGCAAAAACAAAAAAACTTTTATCATAACCCCACAGTGCATACGGCAAAAATATGCATCTATCCATTATAAAAATATAAAGTAAACTTCCAATAAATGTTGTTAATTTATTCATATATCTATTTCTAGTATTGAATTTTCTGTTCAAATCATAAGGAATTATTAAAATTTATATAAAAAAAGTCTTTACAACTATAAAGTTATAAGAATCGGATAACTAAAAAACATAACTAGTATATTATAACAATTAAAAGCAGTAAGAAATTTACAGAAAGTGGAATTGCCACGGAGCAACATATTTTGCACGACATTTTGGTGATTTTTCCTAATTTCGAGCGCTGCATAGTGAAAACCCGCAAGTTTAGATTTATCTGCAAATTTTATCTGGAATCTTTTCCAGGAAATATTTCAAACATTATTTAAAATTAAATAGTGCTTTCTTTGTAAGGTGAGTAAAGTCGCAAAGAATAAAAAATCAACACTAAACGTAAATATATTTGTCATTATAACATATTCATGAGACTATTCCACGACTTCTCTCTCATTGTGAAAATTGTGTTCTTAAATCGAGTCTCTCCAAATCTTTTTTTTTTTTCAAATATTCTGCTTATGGACTTCTGTTTTTGATTAAATATGAATCCGAGCTACAAATGAAACCATTCAAATTATTTCATAAGCTTTGTACTTTTCCTTTGCTTAAAACACGATACTTTACAAATCCTTTTTTTTAGCTTGAATACGTGACCACTCGTAAACTTTTATTTTAGATTAAATAAAAAGAAATTTGAGCTACAAGTAAACTATTTAAATACTCCATTATTTATTAAGCTTTGTAACTTTGCTTTGCTCAAAACATAATATTTTATTATTCATGCAGCTTTCATTATCCTTCTGAAGAGTGTTCCAGTTGGTAACCAAGTTTATTGTTTTATTTTAAAGTTTTTTGCTTTTATTCCATCAATGTTTCAAAAATACTACAACATGTCAACTACTTCAGTTTTATCTTTGCTTTTAAACAAAAACATTTCATTGACAATCTTATTAAATTCTTAAATCATCAATAACCTTCACTTTCCTTTTTCACAAAAACACACTGCTTTTCATCCCACATGCCTGATGTCGCACTTGTTCCATTTTTATCTCACGATTTGTTGATTTTAGAGTGATAATAAATCATTTTTTTAAAACTAAATAGCTATGTATTAAAACTTATGTTCTTTTGAACATAATTATTAATTATGGTTAAATTTTGAAACCAAAATAAATGCTTTTTCATATATTCTTTTTAAAAATATTTTTCTATAAAAAATTGTTATCATATTGAATCATATTAAAAATTCAGACATTCTTTCTGTCAAATTAGTTTTAGTTTAAAAATGTATTAACCCTTTCTTGACGCATGACAGGTCCCACGCTCCATAGAAAGTATTTCTACTGGACGCGTGACCCGTCCCATGGTCCATGGTGTTTTACTATTTCTACACCACTTGGGCAGGTAGAGCTTCAGGCTTTTCTGAAAAAAAATTCTAGGCTAAATTTGCGACTCTATACTTCAAACCGTAGCTCGCTATCAAGTTTTGTTAGAGTTGGAGAAGATTTTGAAAATAGTGAAAAATGGCTGGAAAAAGAAAGAGATATTGTGATATGGATGAAATTTTGGATATACTACTAGATGATAATGATTTAGGTGATGAAAGTGACGATACCAGTGATTGGGAGTACGAATCTGAAGAGGTTGGTAAAAAAACAATGTCATTCATGAGGCAGAGACTGTGTCCTTACCGACTGAAAAACTACCTCCACTGCTTAAAATAACTCATAAACCTAGTGAAGAAATAGAGACATATTTATCATCATCATCAGAAGAAGAAAGTGAGATAATGGATGATGATGATTCTTTGAGCTCACAGGACATGTAGGAGCCATCCTCACCAAGTAATAATGGTGAGGGAGTTCATGCACGTGGTGTTTGGCATGTACGTGTACGTGGTAGTGGAGTTGCACATGGTGTTGG
>JAUZNK010006136.1:0-25674 GCA_035046665.1 Euphysa ruthae
AAAAGTCTGAAGTGGTGGAAGAAAGTTTTCTTCAGGCTTTTAAATTTATCAATGGTGAATGCCTTCATCCTTTTTAGAGAATCGAAAGTAAATAACACAAATATAAATCATAGAAAAATTTTGCAAACAAATTTTCGTGCCAAAGTCATTAGACTGACGATTGAAGAAGTTAGTGGTAGTATTGTCCCACCTCCTAATAACCATGCAGCATGTGTGCATTTGCCAGTTCAAAGACTAACAGCACTGCATTTCCCCCGAAAGATTCAAATAGAGGGTCAAAAAAATAGATTCAGTCGATCGTGTAGAGTTTATGTGCCTGCTGAACGTAAAATCTCACTGAAGTGTGATGCCGCCAAAAAAAAAAGACCTGTGCGGGAAACGTCATATGAATGTGAGCAATGTCAAGTTTCATTGTGTTGAGCCTTGCTTTATGTTGTACCATACATACAAGGATTATATTGGTAAATACATTATGAATAAAAAGAATGATTAGTTATTTTATTTAGCTTTAGTTATTTTTAATATTAGTTATTTTACAGTATAAAAGAACAACTTCACGGAGTTCTGAATACATAAATTTCATCTTCCAGACACACCCTACTTAATGGTTTAAAACAAAAAAAAATAGTTTTACAAAGATTTCATTTTTTTTCATTTTTCCAAAAAAATGGCTGTGATCAGAATACCGTTTGAAAAATAGCAGGGTCGCTAAGGGTTAATTTTTTTTTTTTTTTTTTTTTTCGGTTTATTTTGGTAAATTTAGTGCCTAAATGTTAAAATAAGCTGCTATCAAAGGCATAAGGTGATAAATAGTAAAATGCAAAACCGCTTCCTATTCTATAGACTAAGATCACGCATGGTGATTTTCGTTTTGAATAAATTTTCATGTAAGATGCTGGTAATTATATTGTATTAACTATGGAATTTGATACATCCAAATCCAAATGAACAGAATAATTTTTTAGCTATTTATTTTTTGTTATGGTTAATATTTTTTGGGGACACAATAAATAGATAAATAAAATTATAAATATAAATAAAGATTAATAAACAGCTAAAAGTCTGATATTTGTTTGGATATTAAAAAAATCAGTTCTAACAATTTTTCAATCTTTTATATGATGTTAGTAGGTATGATCTTTTAACATCCTATCCAAATTTCCAGTATGGAAAAATTCTGATTCTCAATTTATGGCCTTAAATACCCTTTTCCAATCTAAACGCTTCATTTCAAAAATATTGATAGTTCCATTTGTGATAATTATGTATATGATGATTTAATACCATAAGAGAAATGAAGTAATGGTTTTACTTATGGCTACTTTGCCAATAAAAGAAATGAAGTAACAGTGTTACTTATGGCTAGTTTGCCAATAAAAGAAATGAAGTAACGGTGTTACTTATAACTAGTTTGCCAATAAAAGAAATGAAGTAACAGTGTTACTTATGGCTAGTTTGCCAATCAGCATTCCCAAACTTCCCGAAATAGCCAAAAACCAAACTTATCTCAGCTGAAACCAGCTGTAACATATTTCTGATTTTTTGATGTTAGTGGTGATGGTTTTCAAATATCCTACACAAATCACATGCGGATAAAATCAAGTTCATAACTGTCTTAAAAATGCTATGGTCTAATAAGGGCACTTGGTTTGTCGAAAACTTATATTTCTTGAATGGCTAGAACTTTGTGATGTTTTGTTCGATAGTGCAATACCATAAAAAAAATGTAGTACTGTTATTGCTGATAACTGGTTTTCCCACGGAGATGCCTCTACGGCCCTTAATGGCTAAAAAAATTACTTCGGTTGATAGGAAAATTGGCTCTAACAACTTTTCTAATATTGTGTATAATGTTAGAGTTAATAGTTTTCTAACATCCTGTGCAAATCGTGTTTCTGTGAAAATTATCTTTCTCAATCTGTGGCTCTGAGTTTTTAAAAGGTTTATATATCTTTAGTACATCATATTATTGTTATTTATTTATTTTTTTTTTTTAATGAGTTTTCATCTGCAGATTTGCGGGACTATTTTTAATGATTTTCTTTTAGCCATAATTCATTTTTGATTGTTAAATTTTGTAAAAAAATGTATTATTTGGTTGTATAGCCAAATAGGCAAAGCAACGAAGTCTAACATACATTCCTCTCTTACTAATTTTACTCAATACCTTAAGAACCCTAATGTTAAAAACCTGTTTATCACCTCCTTTTTAAAAACTTTCTAAATTATATTGTTCAGATTATCAACTAATTTCTTTACTATCTGATATAAGTAAGTTACTTGAAAAACTTATGTACTCATGACTTTACAACTTTTTAACAATGTATAATTGCCTTAATCAAATGCAGTTTGGTTTTTGAGGAAATTACGCAACAAACTATGCTTTAGTTTAACTAGAACAAATTCACTAGGCTCTTGATAGTGGGAATTTTGTTTGTGGAATATTTATTGATCTTAAAACTGCCTTTGACACCGTGGACTATAATCTTTTGGTTGGGTAACTTAATCACTATGGTTCTTGTGGTTTTGCTAGTGATTGGTTCAAATCATTTCTTTCAAACCATAAGCAGTTTGTCTCTATTAATGGTTTCTTGTCTTCTCGTCGAACTATTAGCTGTGCTGTTTGTCAAGGTTCAGTTCTAGATCTTATTTTTAATTTACATAAACGATCTTGTTTTTTTAATAAAACGTTCAATTGTATACCACTTTGCTGATAATACTAATATTCTATGTATTGATAAATTAATTAAAACACTAAATAAATAATTAATGAAGACTTAAAACGATTGATTGGTTAAATGCAAACTTAATATCAGTAAACGTAGATAAAACTGAACTTATAATATTTAAATCTCCACGTAAACAATCTAGCCTTGAAATAAAAATTAAATTTAATAATAAATGACTAACTCTATTGCCATGTATTAAATAACTTGGTTGTTTAATTGACGAAAGCTTAAATTGGAAGTTCCATGTAGAAAAATTGTGCAAAAAACTTAGCCGATCTAACAGCATGCTCTTCAACGTTCGTCATTATAGTAAGAAAGTGACTATACGTTCTTAATTTTTTCATTATTTTCCTCTCATTTAAATTTTTGTTGCCAAATTTGGGTCAGCAGGAAAGTCTCGTCAATAAATTCCTTGCTATTCAACGTCGTTCTCTCACAATAATAACATTTCCATTTATATCTAATGTTTCTCAAGTTTTTACTGACTTAAAAGTACCTCCTCTTTCTGTTATAGTTAAGCAACCTTCCAGGCCCTATTTCAAACTTTTTTATTGAAACTTGCAACATTCATAACTATCCAAACCGAAATGTTGTGAACAGTAACCTCAGTTTACTTAAGTTTCGCAGCATACGTTACGCTAAGTATTTAATTAAGTATCAACATATGACTAAATGGAACAAGTCATTTGGCATTATCGTGCTTTTTTTTTCAACAAGATATATTGAAATAGAGGTTTTCTCAATACCATATTTCATCTCAGCCTTTTTCAGTTCTCTTGTTTGTTAAAGAAACTATTTTATAATAATGTTGTGTAGTTTTATTAAAAAAAAGACTTTGCCAGATTTAGTAATATTTGTTTTAGGTTTATCCCATGGAATTTTCGCTTTGCTTAACTTGATGTTTGGATTAGCAAAACTGTTTTGCATTTTAAATATAATATAGTGTCACTCCTTTTGTTCAGCTTTTCAGCTGTTGAGTGACTCCTGCTAGTGTACCATCAATTAATTATATTATTGTTGTTTGTTGAACAGATTGGTATGTATATGATCGTATCTAGTAAATTAGTTATCACTTACTTATAAAATATCTGCTCATTAGCAACACGTAATACGTAAAAAGTTTCTGCTCATTGCAACACGAAATACATACAATGTTATGTATAAAATTTCTTAAATGTATCCATCATTTAATTCATTTGCAACTTAACAACGGGCCCTCGTAAACCATTTGCTTTACTGTAAATATTTTACAGTAAATTTTACTGTGGCACATATTTACAGGTTTTCTATAACTTTTCTGTCAGAAAATAAGATTTTTTAACATTTTACAAGAAAAAGCTTATCAAAATTTTTCTGAAATAGATTTCTAGTAATTCAAGCTTTAATAAAGAAACACAGTGATTATAATTTTCTGTCGTGTATTGTGGGCACACATGGTTTTTTTCTAATCCTGACAGCCGGTTAGTTCATGTTGGTTATTAATATTTCAATCTATTATCTGTTATTGTATGAAAAAAGTGTTTTATTTTTATTTTCAATCCAGCACTCAAGAACGTGAAGATCGTATTATTGCTTGGCTATCAAGTCTTCCTGAACAGTCAGCCAAGTACGAGAAACGAGCTGGCTCATCATATGGCGAAACTCTTTTACTTATTGCCATACATTTCCATAACAACACTCTAGAACCAGTTGTTGATCTTGTTTGTACAACTTTGGGTTTTAAATTGCGCCCCAGTTCTCTGACGAAAATAAAAATTCTCCTTACTCAACAAGTTTTTCCTGAAAAGGTTGGAATTTATTTTGTTCATAAATATTCACCTGCCTTCTTGTTGTGAAAAATTATTTAATTATTGTACTTTTTCTAAAAATTAATATGAAATTTAAAATATTAGAATTATTGAAGTTTTTGTAATTCTTAAGAGGTATGAACTTTCACTATCATATTTTGTATAAAATATTCTTTTTTCACTCGATGTCAAATGACTCTTATTAATAAATTTTATTTTATTTTTATTTATTTAGGTTGTTGCTGAGCATGCATTGACTGTTTCTCTCACTAAAAACTTGAATGATGAAAAGAAAGGTTTTCTCCCTGTCCATTGCGTCCACCAGCTAATGAAATCTCGAGTATTTACCAAACACTCCATACCTGTAAAGGTAATAATATTGTCAGTTAGTTCTTGAAATGTCTTGATTTCAGGTCTAGGTAATAGTATTTCCCTTTAGGAAATGCTCCCTTTTGATATATTTTTTATTCTGAAAAAGCGCTTAAAATATTAGAGCTTTACTTGGAGGTTGCTTCCACTTGATCTCTCTCGCTAAGGTATGTAAATATATTTTCAAATAAATATATAAATATGCATAGAGTAATTGTTGTTAAAATTTATTTAATTTTTCAAGCAAGTAAGTAAGCAAGCAAGTAAGTAGGTAGTAAATATACAGTAACGGATTCTCTTTCAAATATGAAATTACAAACTCTAAGTAAGATAGAATTTAAAATATGATTTTATAATGGTAGTAATATGAGTTAATCGTAACAAAATTTTTATAGCTTTACAAATTTGTGTTTATCATCTATCACTGTTATATAGCCTAAATCTAAATCTAACCCTTTATAAACACTTGCATGTAACACTGCATATAACACTGCGTATAAACTCTAAATTTTCCTAATATTCTTGTTACTCGAGGTTGAATTTTTTAATACAATTTGAGAAATTTTAATACTCAATTTTCTTAGTGAAAAACATATTGCATAAAATATATAATTGCCTAAAAATGCAAAAATGTTTAAGATTGGCTGGTGTAAGGATGTAAAGTGTAAGGTAAGGATGCTGCCAAACTTTTATTCCTCTCTAATTATCAGCATTTTACTTCATGAAGAACCCAAGTGAGTGTGGTTGACCCAGACCCTTGCTGCATGATTTCTGGTCTATCGAGTTTCCTTTTAGATTTAAAAAGACAGCGTTATCAAATTTTATGATCACTTAGTTCAGAATAAAGTCCTTACTAAAGCGAGTACTGCAAACATTTTATTCTTTCTCAGGATCAAATAACGATAGCCTGATAATATCACTAATAACTGAGCATAACTCAATGTAATCACTAAGCTACAAAAAATATTTAGTTTGCTTTTAACTGAGAACATTGACCTGTGGAAGGACTTTAATATGAGTCAGACATTTAAAAAGGTTTGGAACTTCCTTAAAAATGGATGAATAAAATTTTTTTTTTATGTAGAATAGTGTTAAATGTTATTTCTTTCTAAAAAAATTTAATTAATTTTTAGAGCTTTTCTGGACTCACTAAATTTATTTAAGGCTTGATGTAGTTTTATTGATCTTTATATTTATTTATTTTTATCTATGCTTTTTATATAGTTAGTGGTGAAACTATTAGAGACTGTCAGCCTTTGATTTGTTTTTCATTCACAGATTTGTGTAGAATAATTTTTTTGATTTGTAACTATTAATAATAATATATATAGTAATAATATATATAATAGCATAAAAATTTAATAATCCTATTAAACTTATTAGGCTTAAAACCTATATAAGAACTGCAATAATAAGGTTCTTTATGAAACATCGCATTATCAGCTAGTGTAAAGCAGTGTTATAGAACAATCTGGGTGATAGGTAAGGTAGCTAACTGTTCATTGGGTATATGTCCAATTCATATTTAAATGTAATTTTATTTCAAATTTTATCCAGGATTGGTTATTTGAACAACTCTGTAACTGCACAACCCCTGTTCATCCTCTACTTTTGTCTCTTATTGAAACATATGTCAACTCTATCATCAATTCTGTGAATGTTGGAAAGTCTAATAAACATAGGCTGATGACTTCACTAGAAAAATTTGATGAAGATCGAATTATGCATGTTTTTAACGATGGAATGCAGTGTGTTGATATCACAACTACAAAGATATTGTTGATGTTGTTTTGTCTTGTTTATCAATCCAGTTTGTTGGCAAATATGAAGGCTTTAGGTAATTTATTATTTTAAATGATTTTTGTATTTCAAGAAAGTCTCAGCTTTATGTGAAAAGTTTTTGTTTTTGTTTATGTTCATGTTATCAATACCCTGAGATTTTTAAATTGCAAATGTAAATTTAAATTATAAGAACGGACGTTAAAAAGAAAAAAACTGATTTTGTTAAGAGCAAAATCAATGTCTGTAAAAACTCAGCTCAAAAATAATTAAACGACCGAATATTAATATCTATTATTGATTGATTGATTGATTGATTATTGATTGATTGATTGATTATTGATTGATTGATTGATTGATTATTGATTGATTGATTGATTGATTATTGATTGATTGATTGATTGATTATTGATGAGGTCTTTCCAAGGGGCGGGTTTTCTTAAACAAAGGGCATTTATTTAAATGTACTGTTTTTGCTATTAAACGTCATTCATGTGTACTGATTTTTTTCCTAAGAATTTTTGGTTGCTCTTGAGGTAAGGAGTCCTGTTAAATTAATAACTGGACAGAATGCTCCTTGTTTTTTATGAAAAACAGTAAAACAACATTGATTTTTTGCAAATTTCTTTCAAAATAAACATTTGAATTTTTTTATTTTGTATGATATTAAATCAATCAAATTCATGAAATTTGAAGACTCAATTTATTATGGATTCTAGCTGACTCCAAGCAACATACTTTTAAATATTTATCTGCCATCATTATTTTAAATTATTTCCTTAGCTAATAACCCTCAATCTCCAAAACCATACTCATCAACCCTGTATGCAACCATACCTATGAAACAACTGTTATTAAAAGCTCGCTGCTCCTTGTATATTGGGCTGTATCCTCCTCTTCTACGGCTGGTCACAACTCATTATCCACAGCTATGTTTAGCTGAGGATTTGCTTGACGAAGAAGAGATAAATGTGGTTCCTCTTCAACAAAATAAACTGCTAGTTTCAACCGCAGAGTTTGAACAAGGTTAGTTCATGTTTTCTTAAATAGGCATTTATTTTTACAACTCTTGTTAGGTATTCACCCATTTGCTCATTCTGTGTAATTCCAGAGTTTTTTTGAAAATGTGCCTGATACCATTCTTTAAGCATTGTCCATGTAACCGGTTGTACAAGAATGAAAACTTTTTGTTTATTTATTTACAACTCTTGATCAAAATTATTTTCCATTCTTTTAAACATTTTACAACCTCTCGTCAACAATTCCAAACATTTGATGACTAGAAAGTCGTTAAAAAATTAAATATAATGAGAATGGTTATTTTGCAAATAAATTTTAGAGGTCATAACATGTATCTGTCCTCTTACTTTGAAAGCTATGGAAATTCTATACTTGACCAAAGAATAAACTGTTTTTTAAACAAGTGGTTGAATCAAATTTCAAGCACGTAACAAATGACTTGTTTCACTTGATTAGTAGTTGTAATAAGAAGTCGTTCTAAGGCCACCGTTACAAAATTACATTTTTATCGAGGGATTTTTAAATGCAATACATTTAAAATATGATGCACCTGTTTTAAAACCTATCAACAATACAAAGTTTGTCAAAAAGTTTTTAGGCAAGAATATTAGTGAAATGTAAAAATCAAACTATCCGTGAAGTGCAAGTTAAAAAATAATAAACCAAAAATAGTTATGGGATAAAACATCAAAACATGTACTGCTATCAAAATAAGTTATCCACTTGAGGTAAATATTACTCTCAGAACATGTTAGAATGTCCTGTCCATTGATGTTGGTGTTCTATACTCAATACTATGACCTTGGTTTCCTTTTTAAGACCTAAAACTTGTCTTTTTTATCTGAAACAATTATTTGCACACTCTTTTAATGAAAGTATCCCATAATTATAGTCTGAGGTTTACAAGTAAATTAATTTTACTCCCACAAAAACCTAAAAACTTACTTTGATATTGTCACAATGTTTAAGTATTCCTAAAAAGTGTCACGGGTACAAGCTGACTTTCATAGTAACGCCTCATCTATAATTTTTATAAATTTCAAAGTTATGAAGCAAAAGTTAAAATTGAACAATGCCACTTCAATGAAACATTGCGAATATGTTATTGAAAAAAAGTCACTGGTTATTAGTGGTTTGTTCAACAATTAAGTAAACAACCAAAACCAAGGTAGGAAGACCTCTTGTAAACTAATTATAAGTAGCATGAATTCTTTTAATCTTAAATTGTATTCCAAATAGTTATGAAAAGTGCTTTATTACCTTCATTTAGTGAGTAAACTCAATCACTCCTAAGAATTAATTTGCTGCTATGTAAAAATAATTTCAATGATGCTTATCATATTACAACCATGTTTTAAAAAGGTGTTGTGTTTTCAAATATACATGCATGCATGTCATCCGGAAACCTGGATTGATATTTTGAAGTCATACATTCATGATATATGTATGTATTCGTAGATGAATGATCCTGAAATTTAGAGAAATGTAATAGTATATTAATGATAATATATAAATATAAATATAGAAATAATAATAATATTTAATTTTTGCATTTCAGCAATCTTGAATTTTCGATTTTATCCAAAAATCAGTGTTTTTATTTTCTTTAAAAATTTTATCATCAATTAATGTATGTTTTTAGTTTTTATTTTTCTATTATTTTAAACATCTTTTAATCAAAAATGCATACAAGTATGGTCATGCATTTTTTAATTGATAGTTAGCAGACACCTAAGCTAGATAAAATTCATACATTGTTTTGACGATCCAAGTAATGTAATACTTAACATTATCATATATCAGGTGTTTATGCGGTAATCATTGATTTCAGATAGTTACTGATCTGCAATAATTGAGTAAATGCTGATATCCGATATTCCGATGTTTACTGATCTTTGATGAGATTTTATTGCTAGAATTTATTATTGGCTGTACAAGGGAATGATATAATCAATATGATTTTGTTATTTAGCATTTGCATCAGTGGAGGAGTGCCCACACAAAGTTATATCTTTATTAGTAAAACTGAATATGTTACATCCTGATCTGCTAATTCCTTATGTTGATGTGTTAGTTGGTATACTACCAAAACTACTTAAGGTTGAAACACCTCGTAAGGTGCAAATGATGGTAGCTACGATATGGAAAAAAATGAACATTGTTTCTCCAAGAAGGTAAATTTTTACAGTTATGCATTTTAGCCCCCAAAACACTAACTTTGGAGCTTCTGTAATTTATTTTACATTTGTTCTACATTGTATAAACACTTATGTGTACTTTATGTGTATGTCCCATTTTTAAATTTGTACTTTGATAACACTTTTTATTTTCTGACTAGGTTTGAACTACACCTTTACCATTGCTATCTATATATATAGTAATAATGTTAAAATGAAATATGTGTTGGCTATAAAATTACTAATATTTTCGTATTTTATAAATATGATTTTGTAGCTTGATTTTTTTTTTTTTTTTTTTTTGTAATATTGGAGCACTCTTTTTTATAAATAAATGCATAAATAAAGATTATTGCAGAAAGGTTAAGTTTATATATGTTTCTATTTGTGTAGAACTTTCATAAAAACATACCTATTTAGCAAAAAGCTGAAAAAAAAATTTGAGTAATTAAGATCTATTCTTAACCCTTTGCTCCTCATAGGCAAAATCCTGATGTATAAGCTATAGGCCAGTCATTTTAATGCCAAAAAAAAACGAAATCTCTCTTTATACTATTGGTTATAACTTTTATTATATTAAAGTGTAGAAGTTCAGGTAGGTCTCATTAAAAAAATAAAAAAAAAATCATGGCTCCATCATAACAAAGGTAACTTTTGGAAGAATTAAATACAAGTGTGCTATTGAAAGGTGCTTTTGTTCCAGGCATATGCATATTAATCAAAAGCTAAAAGCGATAAACATGTAACAAATTCTAAAAATCCAACTCATTTGAATTGTCAGGATTTTCAGCAATTCCCAACAAGGCTGATAATATTGGTAAAGGATGTAAATTATCTCCAAGTACAGTATTCCCATTTACCCATTTTGTTATATGAAAACCAGGGGGGTGTCTTTAGATATTTTAGAAGTTGGAGCAGAGCAAACATCATCATCTGAAAAACAAAGTTTTTGTTTTCTTCATTTCCAGAAAAGCCATAAAAATCTGACTCTGCTCTCTCTCTCTCTATCAGTAAGTATTTACTAAGGACATCTTCTTCCCAGTTCAGATCAACATCACTATCTTCTTGTAAGGGTAAATTCACGTTCATTTCCATTTAATTCACATGAAAATTAAGTTCAGTGACTGATTACCTGATAACGTGTGGAGGGCAATCAAATGTGATGTGAACACTATTTAGTTGATAGTTAGTTTAATCAGCGAGGTATTGAGTGAAATCGGGTGATGATAGGTGGAATTAGTGGATAGTGTGTGGAATTGGCTGTAAGTAAGTGGAAGTAGGGTAGTTGGTGGAATAGGCTGATCCTGTGTGGAATTAGCTGATACTGGGTGGAATAATTAGGCAGTAAGCTGAATGGGCTGCTTGTGGGTGGAATGAGCAGGTAGAGGGTGCAATCTGCTGGTGGTGAGTGAAATAGACTTGCAGTGGATGAAAACACTGAGTAATAGTAGAATATGGTAATATTTGGTGAAATGAATAGGTATTCAATGTAACAACCTGGGAGTTTATAGAAGAGGCATTTAATGTATTGAATCTTTTAGTTTCTGGTAGAATCAGCTAGTAGTGAGAGTAATCCGATGTTAGTGAGTGGAATTGGTTAACTGTGGGTGAAATTGGCTGGTGAAATTAGCTGGTAGTTGGTGGAAAAGGTTGGTTGCAGGAAGTAGGTAGAATCATTTAGTAGTGAATTTAATAGCCAAGTAGTTGGTTGAGTTGCCTGTTAGTGGCTGTAATTACCTTTAGTGGATGTACTCTTTGCGCACTGGTAGTACATTAAAGCTACCACCAGCTAAGATGTATACTTACAGAACAAACTTTTTGCTGTTTAAATCATGTTTTCCCTGGAAAAACTTACTAAGTTTTTTTAAAAGTAGTGCTTCATTGTCCCACTTTAAAATGCATATTCTCAGTTCGGACCAATGTTCGTGCTGTATATGTTGCTTAGTATATATTAGTTTATATGTATTAAAATATAATTTATTGGTGTAGATTAGTGTTTTTTATATTGTGTTGTTTACGACTATGTATAAACCAATGTTAAATATAGATATGAATGAATGAATGAATTTGTACCTTGCCTAATAATAATCGTTGTCCTTCAGAGTAAAGGTGAAAAAACCCCAAACATCTCTGAATTTATCTAGGAAATAATCTAGCTTATCGTATATAACTGAACGATCAATTTTGATGTCTTAAAATTCTTTAATTGCCAATTACTCCTGGTATGTATTTGGTATATTTTAAGATAATAAAAATACTAGCTGATTTTTTGGGGCTTTCTTTGTAGAATAATTCAATTTAGAATAAAGATTTTAGTGTAACTTAAAAATGTAAATTAAATTTAGAAGGCGGTTCACCAAAGGACCTGTCCCCATTAAGATATGTGTGACCAAAAATATCACACTTCTAACCTCTTTTTTCATAAATTTTTGTTTACCGAAAAAAGGTCATTCTTCAATTTCAATCAGAATTATTATGCAGTTTGACGTAATCTTTAGACATAATCTTCGTTTTGACAAAGAAATATTTTTCAAAAAGTTGATGTTATTTGGATGCACCATATACTTAGCAATTCATTATAATTCGTTAATGTGGTTTTGTTTTCCATTAGGCTTTGGTTAGAGACTGTAAATGTATTACGAAAACAACCTGAGTTTGTGAAATTTCACTGGCAGAAAATACCTCCGTATACAGATGAAGAAGTTAAAAAAGATCCATTGATTGTATTACGTTGTGACGAAAGAGTGTATCGTGTTCCACCCATATTTGAACTCTTGTTGAAATCATTGAAGGGTTATTTAATTTCATCAAGATCGTTATTATCTCACCACATTTTAGCCAACCCATTATCTACAGGTAGCTATATAATTTTTTTTTTTTTTTTACCCTAGAAATAGTTGGGTTGCAAATCTATTTACCCAAATTCTTGCATGATTATCACTTCTAAACTTATTAATTTTTTTTCTGCTTGTAAAGTCACACTGGTAATGGTATATTAGTACCTGCTGTGCAGGTATCAGTTAATGAAAGGGTTTAAGTCACAAAAAAACATCAATTCTATATTTTAAAAAAAAGAAATGCTAATAGCTCAGTTATTTTGACACGAAATAAAAGCTGCTGGTTGTATTTTACATAAAGTGTGTATTTTCCTATTCTAATTTCTTAATTTAAGCAAATATTTTTTATTTTGATTTCATTTGTATAAGTTTAATTTCATTAACTTTATATTTCTTTTTATCTTTTTTTTTTTTTAATCCTAAAAATCCATTCACAACACTTTATCTCAGTAACACAGTTTATCTGAAGTTTGCGTGAAGTCATAACACCATAAAGTAAGAAAACCAATAATATTTTGATATTTGAAGTGAAGCAATTGATATTCTGTGCCGGGACCCTTGGTTTGGTGCAGGACCATTGGTGCTGGACCCTTTGTACTGGACCCTTGTTGCTGGACCTTTAGAGCTGGATCCTTGATGTTGGACAATTGGTGCTGGACCCTTGTTGCCTTAGCGTTAAAACAGCGTTTCTGAATATTTCTCAAGATTTGTTTTTTTTTTTATGTTTTTTGTTTTGAATGATTATGATTATTAGATGACCATATAAGGCATCATCTTTTGAGTCCTATACTTTCTCATGTGATTATATTGTCAATCAGTCATAAGTTTTTCAATATTTACGAATTTTTCATTGAATTGAATTGTTTGTTTGTTTATTTACATGTTTTATAAAAAATTTTCAGATTCCAAAAATTTAAGTTCGCATATAATATCTTAAATTGTTCTTCTTTGTTTAAATTTCGATCTTTATGTTATTATAAATTGATTCAATGTTAAATGAATGGCTTTAAACCTGAAAGTATTTCAATTAATTTTCCTTGTATATTGAAAAATAAATCTGTATTTTTTAATTGCCAAGAAATACCACAAAACTTGCTGATATTCTTTTAGGAGTAGACATAAAGTCTAAAATATTCATTTATTTGGGTGTAGACATAGATAAGGTTATTTATTTACCTCAATTACAACTGATAAATATAAAAATTAGTACTTCAACTTTATATATATATATATTTATATATATAGATAAATAATGACAAGTATATTTATTACAGTATAAGTATATCAATTATTTATTAAAAATTAATAAAATATATGGTTGCAAGGATGGAGTCACTCATAAAGCAAGAGCTGACCAACAGGAGTAACTCAGGTTTATAAGAAATCCATTCTGATATATTGCGTTTACATTGTTTTTTATTTTCTTTGAGTCAATTTAAAGCAAGCCTAAAACGTCTAAGCAATTATAAACAGAACAGAATGCAAAAATAAATAAATATAATTATGTAAATAAATATGGACACATGATTAAAATAACGTTTTACCAGGCATTTATTTGGGTGTAGACATAGAGTGTAAACTACCAGTCATTTATTTTGGATTAGACATAGAGTGCAAACTACCAGCCATTTATTTGGGAGTAGTGTGATGCAGTTTGAATTTTGAAATTGTGCTATTAATTAGTTTTACATTTTGGTCATTTTGGCATAGTTGTCGATTCCAGTCTCCTGGGCCAAAAACAAGGTAATTTTTGGTCTAAAAATAAAATTGCTGTTAAATTTTATCGAAATCCATTTTGATAACTTTTTATATTTTTATAACTAGTGTTTTTTTTGTTACATTTTATAATTTTAGAAAATCAGTCCTTAAATCTAGTTTGGATCCCTCTTATAAAATACATATTTACTTGCTGATCGAATAGTTCACTTTGCCTATTGGAAACTTTAATCTGAATCAAAGATTTACGGAGAATTTAACTCTATCCATTGAATATTTAAACTTAACTTTCCCCAGTATTTTAATTATTTTATTGTTAACTCTGCCATGATTTCGTTTATGAGAAAAAAATGGTAATCGATGCGTTTGAGGAATTAAGTATTTATGTCTACATTATAAAAGTATAGTACATCTTTTCGTTGTAGATTTCTAGATTTTGCTTAAAATAGGTTGTGCTAGAGTCCGTTAATCACTAAAGTGATTATGGCTTTGATTTCGTCTGAAATAACATATGGTAAAATTTTCAGTAGTAATCCTAATATTACACTTTTAACTCCTAGTTTGAAAATTTAATTTAAGCTTGAGGTTTAAGTTTAAAAGTCTTGAAATTTAGTTACAATTTACATCAAAGTACTGCCTGAGTCGAAAAGGGAGCAATAACAGAAATGTTTTAAATTTATTACAGGCTTACACCAGGATCTTTTTAAGATAATCAAGGTAGTAGTTCTAAACTTCCGAAAAACAAAAAAAAATTTAAATTTACTCAGTTCTGAGCAACTGTTTTAACATCTAGCAGTAAGATCAGGGTTAAAACTGTTTTTTTTTTTTTTTTTAGTTTCAAAGGTCATGTCATCATCTATTGCAGCAGATGTAGAAAGAGAAGAACTAAAATCAGCTTTGATCTCTGCCCAGGAGAGTGCAGCAATACAAATATTACTGGAGGTGTGTGTTCCAACTGCTCATGAAAAACAGGTTTGTTATTCTAATATATTGGACTATCACCATTGGGAAGAGATTGCTTAGCCACTCAATGAAGATAGTTCAGTAATTTAGTACTTAGGTCCAAACTAAACAAATAAATAAAAATCGATTGCTTTTAACCTTCATTGCTGTAAATTTTTAATGCTGCATGTGCTATTTCATCGCATAACTGATAAAGTCATGTTAACCAATTACTTAGCTTGCCAGCTACAGATTTTCCATAAAGTATATATTGTAAATTTGCTATTATTTATAGAAATTTTTAGAAACGTATAACGTGAGTAGTTCATGTGGTCAAATAAGATAGAGACGTTGAAACGACATATAATGTGAGTAGTTCATATAGTCAAATAAGATAGAGATGTTGGAACGGCGTATAACGTGAGTAGTTCATGTGGTCAAATAAAATAGAGACGTTGAAACGACGTATAACGTGAGTAGTTCATATGGTCAAATAAGATAGAGATGTTGAAACAACGTATAACATGAGTAGTTCATGTGGTCAAATAAGATAGATGTTGAAACGACGTATAACGTGAGTAGTTCATGTGGTCAAATAAGATAGAGATGTTGAAACGACGTATAACGTGAGTAGTTCATGTTGTCAAATAAGATAGAGTTGTTGAAGCGACGTACAACGTGAGTAGTTCATGTGGTCAAATAGGTAGAGATGTTGAAACGAGGTATAACGTGAGTAGTTCATTTGGTCAAATAAGATAGAGATGTTGAAACGACGTATAACGTGAGTAGTTCATGTGGTCAAATAAGATAGAGACGTTGAAACGACATATAATGTGAGTAGTTCATATAGTCAAATAAGATAGAGATGTTGGAACGGCGTATAACGTGAGTAGTTCATGTGGTCAAATAAAATAGAGACGTTGAAACGACGTATAACGTGAGTAGTTCATATGGTCAAATAAGATAGAGATGTTGAAACAACGTATAACATGAGTAGTTCATGTGGTCAAATAAGATAGATGTTGAAACGACGTATAACGTGAGTAGTTCATGTGGTCAAATAAGATAGAGATGTTGAAACGACGTATAACGTGAGTAGTTCATGTTGTCAAATAAGATAGAGTTGTTGAAGCGACGTACAACGTGAGTAGTTCATGTGGTCAAATAGGTAGAGATGTTGAAACGAGGTATAACGTGAGTAGTTCATTTGGTCAAATAAGATAGAGATGTTGAAACGACGTACAACGTGAGTAGTTCATGTGGTCAGGCGCAAAGCAGTACTTTAACGCATCTCTTTCAGCTTGTAAATGAAGTTCAAAGTTTCCTTCTCTTACTCCTCTAATATATTAAACAGGTATTCCTTTCTTCTTTCTTTAAAAATGGCGTTGACATATTAATTTAATCATTTTTTCTTTATGCAGACGGGGTTTACTTCTTCATTTACAATGTTTATATTAATGTGGACTAATTTTTAACTAAGTATATAAATCTTCATCACAAAAATGACATATTTAACATGTATAAAATTAAATTTACAATATGTTATATGCAAAATTTGTAAAATATATCGGGTTTTTCAGATATTCATCTAAACATATCAATATTTGCATGCCGTTCTCTTTACTTTTATGAAAAATAAATTTGAAGAAAAAGATAATTTGGGAACCAAAATTGACATATTTTTAAATCTTTAAATTACTATGACTTTTGGACCTTTTGTCCGAACATATCGGTATTTGCATGCTTTTGTCCAAACATATAGAAAACATATATTTCCTAGTGATTTGGCAGAGAGTGTAATAAAAAATTGAAATTACGAAAAAAAAAATTTTTTGGCCCAAATATGACGTCACCAGTCATGTGATTAAGTCATATAATACTGACTTAATGGGCAGCTAATGGCTTACAGCTGATTAGAGCTGAGTTGTGACGTTTTTCTTTCACCTTAAACATGCCACACAGCAATGCTGTTTCAAAAATTTCATTATTAAAACCATGTGTAATTTATATTTTATGGTTAGAAATCAGAGTTTTAACACTGCCTTTTACAATTATTTCACAAATGGAAAAATGACTGATTTTAAAAATGGACACCAGACAGTGTATAAAAATAATTTACATTCAGAAACACAGAGATATAAACAAAGAGTTTTAAGGTATTGTATTCATTATATAAAATTTTAGAACTTCACGATTTTGTTTAGTTTGATTTAAAATGCCGTTTAAAGATTCTTTGAATGGCAATGATTGTGGGTTTCGTTTGCTATAATGGTTAGTAACGCATGGGCTAAAACAGAATTACTTGCTTTTAAGCACTTCATGCATCAATTCTTTTCTCTTAAATTTTCTTTGCAGAATTTTAGAATTCTCTTGAGCAGAGACAAGGCAGAAAGGAGAAGCCAATTTTTGCTTTGAAGTATAAAATTTTTTGTGTGAATGCTAATTGCACTGTAACCACAATTCGAAAAACAAAAAAATTCCAAACACTTTTTTCATTCTAGTTTGCCTGAAGTCTCACCTGAAGTTCGATGGTGTCATTTAACATAGTTATATTTTTTAATGTCAGTTCAGTATATTAATACAACAGAGTTAAAAGAATGCCCAAGTGAGGAAGTCTGTCAGCATGTTTAGTGTGGCTGAAATTTAATTATGCAGCAGTTGTAGACTATTTGCTGTTGACTGTGAAATTTTTTTGCGAAAGCGAAAAAGCAATCTTTGCAGCTGGAGTTCATTTAGCAGTAACGCGAAAAATTCTCTATAGTAAGATTTTTTTTTTATTTTTCTTTTTTTTTTTTTTTTGAAGACTGTGCAGGAAGTTCGTGCTTAAATTCATGCTGACCCTTATCATTTTTTCTGACTCTTATCATATTTTGTTTTGCCTACCAATTTCTTTATTAATTACCAATTACGAACCAAATCAAAATTAATTTCAATACTGTCATAATTCAATACAGAGAGTTTTATTTAAACGTTACACAAAAGAATCATAAACATTCCATTCTCATTTAAAATTTAAACGTATTCTTAATGAACGTTGTACCATATACTATGAGATTTTGGTAGCGTAAGAAAAGTTGTTGTTTGTTGAACTCTCTTGCAGTTCTCTTTTATAAACGATCATCATATTATAGTATTCCATTTTTAACTTTAGCTTGCCATGCTTTCGCAAACCTTTATATATTGATGCTAATTACAATTAAATGTTGCCATGGAATTGTACTTTTTTTTTCTTCTTTTTTTTTTCAGTCGTCATCATACAGTTTAAAGAGTACTCTAAGAGAAATTCAATGTTGCGTCTGTAGTTTCATTCATCAAACATTTATAAGTGATCCACATATGGCGAAGCTGGTACATTTCCAAGGTATGTTCTTATATATTTTTACAGTGTATTTTGCCATATTAAATTCATCTTTAAAATACTCTACTTTTTTTTTCCCCTTTCTGATTCCGTAAGGTGGCCTTCTTTTCTGCACGTCATGCCATTGTTGCTTAGTAGCAAAAAAAATGTTAAAATTTACATAACAGTCAAGAAAAAAAATGTGATTGAATTAATTAACCTTACTGAATGGTTCTTCACAAATGAAGTTTCTGTAATACCCGAGCGTTTTTGGGTTTTCTAAATTTTGTCAATTTTAGTTGTAAGTCAACGGACAGCTTATTAAAACGAGGGTTACCTGCTATTGAGAGGATCAAATGTTCTTGTTGAATCTCTTTTGAGTTTATTATTCTTTGATGAACAATTAAGAATTTAACAGTATTTCACTTTTAGAACAAAATAAAGAAGTTACGAAATCGTCTGAAAAAAAAATTACTTTAGGTACACTCACCAATCTTTTCCAAGCGCTTGACACTGTTAATCACTTACTAGGCAAACTAAAGTATTATGTTATATATGATATTGGCTGTTTCGAAGTTTTTTGAAAAGTACTAAACAATGCGTTTCTTATAACCAAATCTTTAGAAATTTGTTATAGTGTACTTTAGGACACTACGATGTGTCCACTTCTATATCTTTTATAGTTAAATGAATACAAATAATCCACGACTCAAACTTTATTGTGTTTGCCGATTATTCGCAACTAATAAAAATATAAATGATGCCTTACGGTGATGAGGATCTCTTTACAGAGATCGGAATATGGTTTAAATCTAATATATTACTTAATGTATCCATAACTAATTATACTTTTTTCGATCGGAAGAAAAAGAAAAATAGATTACCATTCGTATTACCTGATCTAATCATTGACAATTTAAACGAAGTAGCTGTAAAATTTCTTGAGGTAGTTGGAAGTTTTCTTAGGTAGAACCACATTGATCTAATAAAAACCAGAGTCTCAAAAAGCGTACGAATTCTCTTTAAATCACTATGTGCTCTTCACAAAAAGCATTTAAAACTTTATTTTACGTTTATGCATAACTATAAAGATTGGTATGCGAATACGGTATGCGAATATGGTATGGGCAAGCACTTCCGAAAGCAAATTAAACTCCCGATGCTATTACTAAATTGAATTACAGATTTATAAGGTGCCTGTTAATAAAGTCAAACGACCTTCACGTTTTATCTCTTTCGAAAGGAATATTCCTAGTATGAAATAAACTGAAACATACTGCAATTATTTGTTAACTAAAAGTCTTGTATCACGTCTTGGTATCTCTTTTGAAAAAAAATAGATAAGTTGTGCTAATCATATACCAAAGGTTATTGTAATTGATGTTTACATAAACCAAATTAACAGGAATTAAAAAAGCCTGTATTTTTAAACCATTTATGTAGTGAGCTAAATCAAAAGTTTTTCATTGTATTTATAGGAAAATTATCTTCCCGTCAGTCAAATTCATTGTTTGATTTTATATAATACTTTTTCTGCTAGGTTACATGCCATCGCTACTTGAAGTAACATGCGCTGGAATACCTTCGATGCACATTTGTATTGATTTTATTCCAGAGCTACTTAATCAACCCCATTTGGAGAAACAAGTATGTAAAATTTAGGATATATATTATTTCCTGTATTTATTGTTCAAATGCTGATCTATCTACATTATCCCCTTCCCCCTCTATTATCCAGCTATTTTCTTATAAAAATATTGCTGAAAGTTTCATCAGTGAACTTTTGAGAGTTTTAACGAGAATTGTAACGAGAGTTGTAACGAGAATTGTATAAACTTGTCTGGGTGTGTTGACAAGCTTCTCGTGTTATTTTATCGAATTGCATTAATGAATTTGTAACTTTGGTCCTGATTTTAATTTTGTTTAGTGGATGGTAATCTAAAAATTGAGCGAAGCATAATTTTAGGTTTATGATTAATGTTACCCCAGAATGTTTGCAAATTCTGAAAAATGCCAACTATATGAAAGGATCAAAAATCATATCGAGTAGTATTATTTATTTTTAGCAACGTTTCGGGAGACAAATAAAAAATTACAAGAAAAGATAAGTGTTCTGACACTTCATGTGATTTTTGATATTTACTTTAATATTATTTATATTATTACTATTTTAAAACATCAACTATATCAGAAAGTCACTTTCGAGACAGCCTAAAATGATCTTTTCATACTTTTCAGTTGTTTGCGGTGCAGTTAATGTCCCATCTTGCACTTCAGTACCCGATTCCGAAATCATTCTCAATGTGTGAATACTCCATCCAGATATCTTCTGATCTGCTGATGGCTTTGCCTACTGCTAAACGCAATCAGTTTTTTGTTCCTGCTCTCCAATACTTAGCTAACATGTGTGAGGCTTTCCCACCACTACGTGAACAAGTCATTGAGTTGCTGTTAAGTGCTGGGAAGATAGCTGCCTCTCAACTGAGTATGATGCCTCTAAAGTGTGAGTTACACCATCGTTTTTTCTCATTTTTTTGAGTTTCTGAGGTTCTACCTCCTTATTATGTTTAAAAACGTGTACTTCACAAAAAAATTTATTATTTTTATTCAAGATTTTCACCGATTGTTTGTAGTAATAATTTTTGCATTCTAAACCCAAAAAAATGCAAGCTTGAAAAATTCATTTAGGTAAGTTGCAGATCGGTAAATAAGAAAGGCTTAAAGAATTGGAAAATATTTGCTGTCTGTGTTAAAAAAAACGTTCTAAATAAGATGCTATTTGAAATATACTTTCCCACTACTGCGTTATTACTGTTTTGAATACCTTTTCGAATACATCTAAGCCTTTCAAGGACTTGCTTGGATTTTGGGTTTGACCGTTTATAAATTTTTCGAAAAGATTATCAAAACTGAGTTATTTGAGGTTATTATTATTGTAAAGGTTTTGTAAAATTTTTTATGTAGATTATGGTGTAGAGATTTTTCTTATTGGAATCTACACCAGGGAGTATTTCTCTAAGGATTGCTACACAAAGGGGTATTACACCAGGGAATATTACACCGAGGAGTATTAGTTTGTAAATAAAATTGATACTGAGTTTGATTTTCACAGCCTACCGAGTAATAAGAAAGTATGGTGACGAAAGATTTTTTTTTATAATTACTGCTCTAACAATTTTGAAGCGTAATTGATTAAGTTTTCCTATTAGACGTCCGGCACTACACAATTTTTTACCTTACACGATTTAATGACGTTTGTGCGGAGTAAGAATGATTAGCCTGTGGAATGTTTAGGAATGCCATTTTCTTAAAAATTAGGAATGTGGTGATTCACCAGTTGGAAAAATTAGAAAATTAAGTTATAGATCCAGTATGTACCGTATGCAGAATATTGGAATTTTGGTATGCAAGAAATTGATGAATCGAGGGTCTAAAATGGGTTTGGAGTTTCCGTTTGTAATAAGAATTTTATATTTAGGCCATCTTTTCTTTGCAACTAATTTCTATTTCATATAAATTTTATCTATATTTATCATTTTTCATACTTTATTTATATCGACCATTTTTCATACCCAGCCTATTTTCTGGCAAATGGTCATTGAAATCAAAATTTTTTTTAAACTTAACCATAAAGTGTGCTTTTTAACATTTTATCTTTTTTATATCCAAAGGTTTGCGGCAATGTTCTGTAGCTCATTAACTGAACATTCTATTCAAAAGCTGAAGATCAAAGGATCGTGTTCCTAGAAGTACGTTTGATTATGTTAAAATTAAAATTAGGTTTAATAATGTGTTTTATGTGTTACTTGTGTAATATTTGTTATGAAATATTTTAGTATCTGCTGATTCCGATAGAACGCCATCAAAAGACATTAGCGATGCCGATTTCGAAATGGATAGTGACGTCACGGCAGCAACAAATAACTTTGAGGACATTAAGATCAATGTTAAGGATGGTTTGGACGGAGATAACCCAGCCAACAATAGGGATTCGTTTCTCAAACCTTGCTCAAGTAAAGAATTGGTTGATGAAACGAAATACATATTTGATCGAATTATCAAACTCACCTTGGAAGAGAAGTTGGCACTTTTCGGAACTTAGCGTTCAAATTAAAAGCTGATGGTGAAGCCTCTCAGAGATGAAGAATTAATCTTGCAGCAGGTGTTTGGCGTTGAATTTCATGAAATTAACATTTTCAAAAAAATTAAACATGCTTTAAAAAGAACTTTAACAGGAAACGTTATTGATTTAACAAGACATATGGATATATATTTTTTTTTTTTTTTTTTAAGTATGGTATATGTACGTGCTATAATAAATAATAATCAATCCGATTTTATTAAATTTTCTCTAGCATTTTTAATTTTCAGAAATATTTCTTTTGTCCCATCATCTTTTTTTTTCGACGCTATATTTTCCGGCGAAAAAGAATAAAATTTGGAGCTCCACATCTACTGTTTAAATTAGTTTAAAACCTTCAACAAATACTTAATCTGCTGTTCACAATTATTTATTACTTAACTTAATTTATGCCAAGGAATGGCAGAGCTACATATAATTTGTTATAAATATTGATTTTTCAGCCTAATCTAAGCAAATAGAAACTACTGTATTATTGAACAATTTTTTAGCCAAGTACTAAAACTGAACTCTGTTCAATTTAAATAACGAAGCATAACCTCTAGTACTGTTTGAGAACAAATATTAGTAAGAGAGATAATGATTTATACCATTCAACACTACGTTGATACTTAATAGAAAACTTACCGTAAGTAACGCTATTAAAGTTGGGAATGATAAGGTTGCCATTAACAGACCGACATGTCGAGTAGTTATGAAGCGTGCGACTTTTGATAAAGAAGATTAAAACAGCAGACGGAAGTAATAATTTCGTAGAGTCATAAACAAACGTTATGTTAGCAATTTTGACAAGAGAAGTAAAGGTAGGAATGCGAAATTCTAAAAGTGCAACGGAGGTGCTATTATTCTAAGAGAGCAGTGTTGAAGTGAAAGTATTTTATCAATGTGATGGCCTCTGTATTGACTCCAGACCTGACAGCAGTGATTTAAGTGAGGCTGGAAACTTGCGAATTAGTGAGACCGAAGAGTGACTTTAACAATATAATTTTTTACTTTTACAAAGCATGTTATTAGACATACAAAGTTTCTTTCTTACAAATTTCATCAACATGTGGTTTCCATAAAAGATTATTCTCAATTAAAACTCCAAGATATTGCATGTAAGAAGATGGAAAAATACGTATACCATTAAGCTTGATTCTCATATCAAATTTGAATAATTTCTTTTGTTTTTTAAATATAAATAATTCCGTTTTATCAACGTTTATATAACAGCAAAATGATAAAAAATTGAATGTTTCATTGAATGACTTAAGTCATTAGTATAAATTAATAATAATAACCGATCAAGAACAGAGCCTTGAGGTACACCACAACTAATTTCACGTCGAGAAAATTCAAAATCGTTTATAGAGACAAATTAGTTACGTTTGGCTAGATAGGACCGGAACCAATGACCAAAATTTTTATATATATATCCAGTTCTTTTTATGTAAAGCTATTGCCGAATTTTCTTACTTGTTGTCGTTGGTGCTTTTTTTTGTGTTGTTTTAACCTCGTTTTTATTTGGATTTTTGTTTCACCAACATATATTTCTTGAGCACTCACACTTGACTAAATATATACCAGGATGGCTATTCTTTTGCTGTTGGGGTTTTTTTCTGGAAGTAAAGATTCTTTTTAGATTTAGCTTGATTTAAAAACTGTTCTATAATCGGTTTTTTTGCATATTTTACGGAGTTTTGGTGACAGTGATGGAATCTAAGGTACGGAAACTATGGGGAGGCTATTTTGGTCAATCGGTCTGTGTTGTTGGGTGTTGAAATACTATTTTTGACCTCCTTCAAGGTTTTTTTAATTTGGATTTTTCATTACTATTCTCGATAAATATATTTACAAGAAATTTAATTTCTTCTTCCAAATGATTTGGGCTGCAAATTCTAAATGCTTTAAAAATGCCTTTTAATACATGTGGGTCATGGTTTTAATACCTGTGGGTCATGGTTTGAGTGTGGTTTTACTTGGATTTTTGCGATTGCCTCTTTTCTGTGAATCTTAAACTCGTATTTTCTATTGTTATTGTTTATAATGCAAATGTCAAGAAATTTTAAAGTTGGTAGTACTCTCAATTTCAATGGTGTATTTTATTCAGATTTTTTTATTATTTTTTTTTTTTATTTAACTTGTTTATAAATCATTAGCTTAGTTTGGATATTAAAATTATCATCGTTTCTAAAAAATTTTAATAGACTATCTGTCGCAGCGTTAAGAGGGATGGAATGGTATTAAATTTACAACATTAAAAGATACCTGAATCTCTTCTTTTGAAATATGCCAAGACTTTGCTAGTTTGATGAATTTTTTGAGCGAGTTGTGCTTTTTTTTTTTTTTTTTTTTTGAATGAGATTAACTAGATAATTAGGTAAGCCGTAATCAGGGGTGCCGATATTTGATACTACTATTCTCGCTTGGGTGCAATTTTTCATATTCCGCTTTTGTGAAACGTTTCTTTTTGTTTAATTTTTGAGTAAGACAAATCTTTATTTTTATTGCGTAGTTTTGTGTTGGAACTTCAATAATAAGTTTATTTAGTCTAATTTCGTCTTGAATTTTTCCTATCCCTTTGTTTGCCAAGACAACAAAGAAACGATTGAAATGACCGATGCATACATTTTGAAGCAAGATAAAAATTAAGTTTAATGTTTTTATCGATCTTTATGCCGTCTAACCAATGCTACGTAAAAATGTATAAGAAGAAAAAGAAGATGGCACAAACAGCTCTCAAGCAATCTTTTGATTAGAGTAGAGGTTTTCTTATACATTTTTATGTATTTATAGCGATACAATTTTTATAGGAAATTATTTTTGTTTTATGATAAAAATTATGAAAAATATTATCA
>JAUZNK010006147.1:0-25673 GCA_035046665.1 Euphysa ruthae
ACATTTAAACATAATGTGAAGAAACATTATTTGGAAAAATTAAAACAAAAATACAATTCTGGTTTAATTCGATAGAAGTTTAATAAGTACTTTATATATTTGAACTGATCACCCCCTACCCATCGAGGGACCACAATGAAAATAAGGCTTTGGCCTTTCTTGTGCTTATCCCTGCTAACAATACCTGTTTTTTAAAATATTATTATTATTTATTTTTTTTTTTTATTTAAACGACGTTCTTAACATTTATTTTGTAATATTTTTATTGATAGTGAATAAATACTTACTTACTTACTATATATAGTTTTGCAGTTTATCCATTTCTCAGTGTGGAGTAGAAACCCCTTCATGGCAAATTTATTTTTTTTAAAAAATCTTATGCATAATATAGCTTAATAGGTAGTTTGGTTGAGCTTATATTTCCACAGGAACAAATTGATGCCGACAGTCCTGCAAATAACCTTGGTATGGTTTTATCAATCATTATATTTTCTAAAAAATTTTTTTTTTATATAAATATCCACAAATATATCACAGAAAGTAAAAATCAAGCAATTACTGCTTAAGGATTTTCAAATCCATTTCAGCAGTTATAATTCAGCCAGTAATAGAGAAAAACTAAGATTAAATCAATATATATTCAATATTAAATCAATATATTCATACTAACGTCAAGAAAAATAAAATCATACTTTTTTCTGCGACAGTTATGACAAGTTGATATAAGTTAGCAACATCCTAAAAATTATTCATTAAAAAAAAAAAAAAAATCAAATTTTACAAGAAAAACCCTAAATGATAAAAATATAAACAGCAAGGTGACTTGTAAAATTGACACTATTACGTTTCCATTTAAATTTAAAGTAGTCAAAAAGACAACATAATCAAGCTAACAATAGGGTTGTTGCTTTTATGAGTAACTTAGATGCTAGGTGAAAAATCCAAAGGGAGTTAAAAAAAGAAATTTTACTTGGAATTTACGTCGGAGAGTTTCGGCTTGCACAGATTGTTTAGCAGACTCAATTTCAATTAAGTTGTATCGCGCCACCAGTTGAACAATTGTATCCCAGGTAAAGTGATGACGTGATTTTTTTAGACTTTTCTTGTCTAACAATTGAAGGGCTTCTTTATCTTTCAAATATGCTTCCAATTTTGTTGCAGATTGCTAATAAAATAATGTGCTTTTTATAAAATAAAATTATTACTGCTCATATAACTTTCAAATAAATAATTTTGAGATGTTAAACAGACTATTTTAGTCACAGCAATTCTTAGTTCTTGAGTTTTGTATCAAATTTGTACAGTTTTATGGCTAGACACTTAAAATTAAAAAAATGAATTTTACCAAATAAAAATACAAACAGAAAGAATACAAAGAACTCAAAGAAAAGTTTAAAAAAAATGGTAAAACATGTCTATTTTAAATTTCTGTTTCTGCATATTTTAAATCCGAAGCACTCGAAAATGACCATATTTTCCAGTTTTGGTGATGATATCAGTTATTATTTTTAAAAATGAGGTTTTCTGTTGTAAGCTTGCATTACACTACTAGAATATCTTAAAGTTTTCAAGGATAGCATGTATATCCAAAGCTCTGAAAAAGCCGCCGGACATCAGTAAAAATCCTACGATGACTGCGTATATACCTTTTCTGGTGACGTTGAGCAAAAATTTTTTATATATATTTTAAAATACACACATTAAAACTTTGACCGATAGTATTTCATAGACAAAAAAAAATACAATCATTCTCTTAAGAAAATACTAAATTTATTTTTGCAAACAAACAAAAAACTCTCACGTACAATCAAGCGAACTTTGCGAAATAATAAACTACGAAATAGTTTATAAGTTTTCTCAGTTTTATTTGATCTTGGCTAAAAGGATTTGTGTTGCTTGTTATTAGACACGCAGCATGTTTTTAACTTATTGTATCTTTGCTTTTTCTTTACTATTTTTGTTTTTAGGTTGAACAATTTTTCAAACTGCATGGCATGTTTTAAAAGTTCATGAAATTTTGTCAGTATTTTGCATTCAAAAAAGATGTTAAATGTTTATAATGAGATGAGGCTCTTTCAATCATTCTTTTTCAACTAGATATTTAAAATTGTTTGCTTTTAATAGATAGATATTTAAAAGAACAATAAGTATCCTACAGGAAATCAGATTTGGATAATTTTCTATACTGTCTCTGTTTGTTCTACAACTGCTGTTTTTTTCTGTAAATTTTTAATTGGTCATCATTTATCCCTAAGTTGTTAAATAGGAAGGGTAAGGTTGTTTTAAAGTTTACCAGACTCTTTTTAACAAATAGTTTGTTTTTCGTATTTCAGGGTAGAAAATTTGGCTTATGATAATGTGATGTAAAACTGAAAGAAAGAAAACAAAGAAACAGAAACTGACAATGAATTAAAAGGATCCCTAAGTGCTTCGGCATGTTGGTCTTTAAGTAGATATTCAAAAATGAGGAAAAAAGAAATTTTTTATTTAGAAATCTGGTTCTGAAGATATGAGTGCTTCAGGTTTTGTGACATTTTGAGAGAGAGTGTGAAACATGCCTAACTATGACATCACAGTTAAGTATTGACAGTTTGATGATTCACACCATTTTTAATAATTCATGAAATATTTCATATTTTTTCATTATTTTTGGTACCAAGATAGATATTTATCTAATTTATCATTTGGATAAAAAAAAATCAAAAATACTTATGAGTATATTTTAAAAACACGCTCATATCGTGAGAACCATTTGAGATTTTTTAAGGAAATAAATTTTATTCTTCCTCCTTATTGGATATCCTTAAATTAAGCCCAGCATGCTGAAACACTTGGGGATCCCTTTAATGAAAACAAAAGCCTTACAGATTACTACAATGAGACATTTTTTTAAGCTTTTCCCTTGATTGTGGTGGTGTACTGATTACACAAAAAACAACCTGAGGAGTCAGCACAATTGTGAAAAGGATATTTCTGGTACAGATTCTTCTTTATTTTTCTTTTTTAAATCGCAAATCAAACTTCTACGCAATAATTGCAAGGTTATAATATCACATTTAAGAACAAGACATAGTTTCTCACTATGAAGTCTAGATTAAATCACAACAATAGAAACTAACAGAAATATTGTAGTTATGAACCATCCAGACAAAGACATTAACCAAAGCAAAAACCAAAACAAACCTTTCGTTCAGTTGCCTTATCAGAAGTCAAATTTGCACATGATCTTTCAATATCTTGAACAACTTTTGACATTTTCTTTAAAAACAATGTTAATTTAAAATCTATTGTTATTATTTATCAATCTTTAGTAATTCACATAAAACGTTATTCTTGTAAGGATTTAGTTCCAAAGTTATAAGTTATAAGTGACTGCTAGACACCAGACTTTCTTTAATCAAATATAACATCATTAAATTTTTTTCTTTAAACTTTTCTTCTTAAATAAAACTCCATAAAAAGATATAAACAAGGTTTTATTCTATTAATAATCAAACAAAATACTCTACACTAACGCTCCATGGTTGGTCTGGGAGTATTTTAATAACTTTCCAATTGTATTTAATTATCTGAAAAATAAGTTATAAGTAAATAAATGGACACATAGCACTAATGAACAGATAAACAATTTTATGAAAATATTTCCCAGAATGAAGAATATAAATTTTCTTCCAAAACATTAAATTTCCTAAAATGAACTTGCTAATTATTTAACTTCACTGAATGTAAATCAGGCTTATCAGGTTGATCAAAATAAGACCTTACCATATTTGGGCCTAATACTGAAAAAACTTCTGACATGCCATAAGAGTCAAAAAGTTCCTTCTATGGTCTTCAAATTTTTTCAATTTTTAAATAATATTGGCAATTTTTTTCATCAAAATTACCATATTTATGGACCAAATAGCAGAAAACAACAGCTTTAGACAGAAGGAAATATAATGACTAAACAAAAAACTTCATGGAAAAGTAATAAATGGGCTTTAAATAAAATTCAAAAGCTTCAATTTTGAGTCTGAAAATCAATGCTCAGGCTTGATGATGAAAGGCATGTGATCACACACGCACACTTCCACGCACCTCTAGACAAAAGGAGTGTGACTTATTGCACGCCTAAGTTTTGTGAAGTAGCACTCCTCATATATATTTTTTATAATAATATCAAGTGTTATTGTTATATCATGAATCAAAATGAAATGACACAAATCAAGTCATGTCACAGTAAAATATTCAAAACATATTCTTTTAAATAAATCAAGTCGTGTCATGGTAAAACATTTGAATCGTATAAGCTCCATTGTTGTTTTCATGCATGTGTAAGTTTTATTATACATGTGTAAGTTTTATTATATTTATGTACACGTGTAAACTATTAGAAAAATACTTCTGTTAAAAAGTTACTTTGTTGTTCAAACATTGTTTGTTGGATTGTGTTCTCATTTTAAAATGCATCTCCTACAATGAAAGAAAAATTTACAACTAAATAATTGAGAACTTTCTTATCGTGGAAGGAAGAAAAAATTATTGCATATGAAACAAATTAAAATTATCAACTCAAATAATTGAGAATAACTCAAAAATCAATGCAATGCAAAATTTAAATTAAATATTTTGTTTGATGGATGGTCATATATTATAACCAGCACTCGAAATAACTGCCAATCATGAATCAATGATCGGCAAATTTAAGCAACAGTTGACAGGATTATGCAATGGCCGATCATTTTGATTGGGTGACCTTTTTCCTTTTGCATGAACAAACAGTTTTTTATAGAAAAGTAAATGCCTCTTTAAGCTATATGAACATAAAAGCATAGTTAGAATTAAATTTAAAAAATTAACTTTTATAACAGTGTTACACATAGAGCTCAATATAAAGCATGTCAATAAAAAATTGATTTATGGAAAATCAAAACAGTTTTTTTTCTTCAGTAAAAAGGCTAGAATAAATGTGATTATATTTAATCCTTATATATGCCCCTCCCACCTCTCTATTTATATTTGCGTCATAACAACTTAACTTTTGGCAAAAGGCCTACTCGCATAACCACTAGCTTAAAAATGAAGGGGGTTATTAATTTGATAACATAATTGCATTTTAGACTAATAAATAATTATTATAACACCCTGACTGTTGTTTTGTTTGAAATATAAGTAAAAAATATAAAATGGTTTGAGCCTAACTTTATAATTACGCACATTTTATGCATAACAGCATTACGGCAAAAAACAGTTAAACCAAAAACAAATCTGCAGATTAACAATGCTATTTAAAGAAACTGATATTCGATGTATTTTTTTTTACGAAATAGCTCATTCATAGAATTGCATAATTATTTCTACAAATTACACTGATAAGCTACAAATAAAGTGTGTGTATATTACATGTTGGAACAAAGACAAAGAAAAATTTATAACTTTATTGTTTGTGTATGTGTTTGTGTGTGATTTTTGTATGTCGCGTTCGTTTAGGTGAATTGTTGGTAATAATGAAGTAAAAAAGGTCTGTAAGAGGGAGAGTGTCTATTCAGAAATCTATGTTTTCCAGCTAATAAAAATAAAAACATTATCTTTTGTATATAAGGCTGGCTGTCATAAAATTTATCAATGCAAGTGTGTTTCATTCAAAATATCAATAAAAACACGACCAAAT
The DNA here is from genome assembly GCA_035046665.1 of Euphysa ruthae. Classification (NCBI taxonomy): domain Eukaryota; kingdom Metazoa; phylum Cnidaria; class Hydrozoa; order Anthoathecata; family Corymorphidae; genus Euphysa; species Euphysa ruthae. The sequence continues at coordinate 5,654 of JAUZNK010006147.1, forward strand.
CATGATACTTTAAAGCACCGAAGATATTTAGCGTATACAAATAAAAGTTTTTTTAATAAATTAAAGATAAAACAGGCGCTCGATATTCCAAACCTAGTCGAAACTAAGGCCAGAGAGACTTTTGATTTTGCAAAAAAGGAAACAGATACTTTGTAATCATAAAATGAAGTTTGGTTTATTATAATTTAATTTTATAAAATGTATTGAGTGAGAAATAAAGTTAATTTATTAATAAGTTTATTAGAATTTGATCTAAAAGTAGATATTTTTAAAAAACAGTTTTTATTCTGTTGTTCCACATATTTACAATATTAAGTTATTAGTTGAAATATTTTGAACAGATGCTCCATGAATAACTTAGTTATGTGATTTTGTTGAGATGAAGTTTGTTTACTAAGTTTGCATTATAGTCTATATTTTCAAGTATTAAGTACGATGTCCCCTGTTGACACCATTTCTAAATTTTCAGCTTATTAACAAACGCACACCTCACATTAGCTAGACGTACGATTTATTATAGAAAATGACAACATGTCCCACTGTAAAGAGGAGTGCACACCACCACACTCCTGCCTAAATACTCATCATCAAGTCTGATGTTTTATATTTTAACAGCTAGTTTATCAAATATTAAATAACGATCAAATAAACCAATGAATTTTTGAAAACAGAGATATTCTAAATATAATTATACAAGAAAACAACCATACAATATTCTCAGATAAATTTTATTTTATTTACCAGAAAAATATTTTTTCTTTAACTTTTTGAAAAAAGGATTTATTTTCTACAATAATGTCACTATTTTCTAAATAATTTTCTGCTTTTAAATCCTCTTCTATCTCTTTCATAATTAAATCTCTTCTTTCTAGTTCAGTTTTCTCGACAGACATCGGTATATTCATTTCCTTCATAATCTCTTCATGAAAAAATAACAATGATGGAACATACGTATACTGCTGTACAGCATCTGATAATGTATCTGATTCTCCTTCTTTTGCTTCAGCACGATTTTTGAAATCAAGTCGTTCAAAAGGAGGTTTAGGAATAACAATTCCACTTTCTTTACAAACACGAACACGGTTTCCTTCTTCGTCATCATGCCACTCAACCTCTGTGGGGCATCCAGTATGAGGATTTACTAGCTTAACTTCAGAGTAATGAAGAGGTTCCTCAAAAAGCAAAAACCCTGTTGTACCATCTCCCATATCCTCAATATATTGATTTGAACAATTTAATCCAACAACTTTCAACTGATTTTTTTTGCGAGCAACTGCACGAACTTTGCCTTGTTTACCAGTATCTTTACCAACTCTAACTTCAACCAGGTCATTACGAAAGATTTTCCAATCTTTAATAGGAGCAATAGGGGGGATTTGGCAAGGAGGTTTCGCTTTTACAACCCGTGCATCTTTGGGATACTTCTTCGTTTGCCATTCTACAATTCTAAATGGAAGTGGACGGTGAGGGAATGGACTCCATGGTGGTTTAGGCCTTACAAACATTTTTTCTAGTCGAGCTGGACGAGGCATTTTATTCTATTTCTGAAATAATAATAATAACATATAATGTTTTGAAAATGTATTATAGATAAAATAAGTAAATAAATTGTAAAAAAATAAATATAAAACCTTTATGGCAAATCGAAGTACTGAAACAAAATGAGTAACTTTGAAATTTAGAAAGATATAACTTCATAACAACCATACTGTGAACTACATCATTAGCCATAAAAGTACTGAAAAAAAAAAGCGTAACTTATAAATGTATTAAGACGTAACATGCTAAATTTAAATGAGAAAGATTTTTTTAGATGCTGAGATTTCAACAAGTTAATTAAATCCAGAAAAAATTAATTTAAGAATTTCTATATAGAATAGTTACCATAAACACCATCCATTGATTTTAGCAAACTTCCTCCAAAATTTAAATGAATCATGTAAAAACTATAGCTTTGTAAAACCCTAAAACTTTAACGTTCTTAGCTCAATAGAGCCTACTAAAACTTTTAAAAACTACCAAATTGAATTCAATAGCTACTAGGTATCAGAGTAAAGCCGTAGCCATATGTAATACAGGAGCTTCAAAAATAAATGAAGTTCTCAAAGCAAGGATAGATTTGAAATTTCTTAGCCTACTATGTATATCGCCAGTCTATCAAAGTTTCTAGGATTTGATTTATACATTTATTTGCAGAATTTTAGCCAATCAATTTCAGCCAAATTTAGCAACTCATCAGCATTATAGGCCAGGTATTTTAATAAAAATATAAATCATATAAAAAGCTTTGTGTTACATATTTTTAAAATCTGCCTTAGAATGAGAAGCATAAACTGTGGGTAAAGTAACTGAGAGTAAAATTATACAATCATAAATTATCAATTAAATAGCTGAGGTTTCATAATCCAACCAACACAAATGAAAACTCTTTTTTTATTTATGTTGATCAATAATTTATTTAAATTGTATTTGCATTGTAGGTTTTAAGGTCATATTTAATCTGCAACTTCTTGGGCCTTCATAATCAAGTTTTCTTGATATTGAACAAAATATTCCGTAAGGAACCTTTCAAATCAACATATCAGTAGTTGTGTGCAATTACACAAATGAGTCTTGGTTAAATTTTCATATAAAATTTCGATATATTAAATCAATCTTTATAATGACGCAACGTGGTGGAGTTTAGTCTTTATAGAGCTTCACATATTTGTACAAAATATTTGAGTGTGTCAAGTCAATGAAAATTAAGTTTAGTACCAAGATAAGTAACATTGTATTGCCAATTCGATTTCAAATTAAATTAAATAGAACAGCTCTGTTTTGCATTCATAACTCCGTACACAAAATCACCAATTACAGTGTTCCATATAAGCGTATAAAAGATATGACAAATAATAGCAAAACTTGACCAGCGCCATAAACAAATGCAAGATGTTTTTCCATAGGGTATCCAGCAGCTGTGTAAATCCAAGCAATAAAGAAACCTGGAAAAAAACAAATAACAACTTCAATAACAAATTAATCATAACACCAATTGCAAAGGGCTAAAAAACTTTAATCTGAGTAAAAACATGTAGAAAAAGTTGGGGATCCCTTAAAGTTTGAAAATGCGAAGAGCTTGTTGATGAAAGATTTCAATGATACTGAAGATGAAGGTTGCTCTGACAACAGGTTACAGATTCCTACTCTTTAAATAAGCTCTAAAAAGCAAGTCTTAAAATTCATCCATGATTGTGAAAACAAATTCACATATTGATTATTATTGATTATTTTATTGGCTGTGACCCTTTATTCCTCAACAGTATTTTTTTTATTATTTTTTTCTCCAGTTGATTTAGGTAACACTGCCAATAAAGAAAACAGCAACTTGATAAAAACAAAGTTATAAAAACAAATATTTTTTTTTTACTTCCTTGTATTTTATGACTGTATTTTATTTATAATTCTAACAAGCAGAACTTTAATTATTTTGCTAGATATGAATCCCGTATAATCACTTTACAACGTACAAAATTAGAACACGGGAACAGAAATTTTTGGCAAAGCTTTTATATACCTCTATGTTTAATATATAAAATTTGAAAAAGACTTACATCCTCAACTGTTTTTACAAATTTGACTCAAACAAAATGCTTCCGAAATACTTGTAAATCGTTTTTCTTTCCTCAAAATAAATTAGGTGAAACTTAGTCTGAAAATATCACTGAGTTAGATAATATCTGGAAAATAAAAACAAAATATTCATGAAAATAAAAAGTGTAGTGTCTTATTTCAATCAGAGAGCCTAACATGTAAAATCAGAGGTGATCCCTTAGAAACCAAACCCTTAAATCAATTTTCATCATGCCCCATATGGGTAAAGACTTTTTTTATGGTAGATAAAATCATAGGCTCACTCTTAAGGAAATAGCAGCAAAAATAAGAAACTTTGCTTTAAAAACACTTTTAAAACAAATCAATGCTAGACAACAAGAATTTTTAACAAATTTTCCTCAAAGAAGTACTTAGATGAGGGTAAGTTGTGAATTAATAAATGTTTGATTTGTTTGGAGCAGAATTTCAGTTACATTTTAAAAAGAAGTAAAATGATAAAATGAGAGGCAATGACTTACTTGTTATCATGCCACCTGTGAGAGGGTATAACAAGCCAACCAATACCAGTACTACAGGAAAATATCTACCAGCCTTGTGCTTTCGTAAAGAAATAAAAGATATTACAGCAGCCACAACGTGAATCAGAAATCCAGTAGCAAGACTATATAAGAAGATCTGATACCAAATATCTAAACAGTTAAAAATCAATTAGAGAAGATCCAAGCATGGATAATTAGCTAAGAGTAAAGGAATTTAACTTATTTACGTTGCTATATATTTCAGATTGCACAATTGATTTAAGAATAAAAGATCATGTCAAAAATTTATTTGATGCCAGTTATTTATTTCCCTATTATTGGCTTTTTTATCCATAGTATATAAAATTTAATAAAGGATTTTTTTTTATTCTTTTTGAAGGATATAAAAGTTTTTGACAGATCAGTAATGATAACTATAGACAACACTAAATAGCTGAACTTTTACAATCTTTTACTGAATGCAGACGGAAAAATCTTGGTACCCATTAAAATTTTTAATCAGATATTACCATTGGATTATTATTCAATAGATTGGTCATTTTGAGAAAAAAAAATCAACCAAAATACTGAACTAGATTCCCAAATCTGAAAAAATTGTAAGAACACCATAATCTGTAAAAAAAACATTAACAAAATTAGCTTAGAGAAAATACATTGAATTATCAAAAAAAAGGCTAATTTAACAGAAAAAATGCAATCAGCCGTAATTGCCTTATCAGATAAATGCAAACATGTTCAATATTAACAGATATGGAGCCATAATTTTATTTAATATCAAAAAAAAAACAAACTAGAATACCTTGAAGTGATCACTTAAAAGCACATAAAGGAAGAAACTAAAAGAAAGGATATTGCAGTCTTGCAAATTTTTTCTGAAAAATGATTCGTGACACAAACTGATTTTTACATGCACCCAAGAGCATCCTATCTGTCATTTTTAAGATAACTTACCACAAAGCTATGCAAACTTTCTAATAAGAATTTCCAACATGCAATGGTCTTTGTTATTTTTATATAGTTTATTTAGAAAAAAAGCATTTCAAAAACTGCACATGGATATGGGTGATTTCATAGGACTCAGTTGATTTTGCCAACAGTCCAAAATATAAAGCAGTATAACGATACCTTTAAACAAGAATATCTCGGTTGCTGGTCTTTTTATCAAGGGTTGAGAAGATGGCTTTTGCGCCAAGTTACTTTGGTCACTATTCATTAATCTTTTTGATAAGATATAGTGTTATCATAAACTATAAATAGAATTGATACCATTTCACAACAACTGAAAAATAATGAGAACTCTACAAAAAGCATCAAAAAGACACTCAATTCAAGGATTAAAGTAATAGTTTTTTAAAAATCCAGAAAAACACTATCCTCTCCCCTGCTCCCTTCCTTTCAACTCACCTCCCTTCTCCCTTCCCATCGGACCATGGTTGCGCTGCAAGGAGAAAAAATTACAATTTCAAAAGCTCTAGATCGGGATTTTATAATACTTACAGACTACTTTCAACCAGGCAAATGCAGGCTACAAATAAGCATCAGTCAAAGGTCAATGTCCGATAGATAGATTAAACATGATACAAACGACAAATAAAAAAATGATAAAAACTTAACTCTTCCTACCTTTTAATAAAATAACATAAACATAAGATGACGTATGGAACACGATTTATTTTAACCAAAATAAACAAAAGTATTTTCTACGAATAAAATAGTGAGATGTGGGACTTAGCATTGGTATAAAACTTATTTAAGGCTTGTTTATATTAACTATACACATTTTTGATTGTTTAACTAATGATGAGAAAAAAATTATATATTTAAAAAATATGACAAAATTTATATATATAGATAAAATATATATTTTGCAAAAGAATAATAGATATTCTTTTAAATTTTGTTAATGTTCTGTTGTTGCTTTTTGTTTCATTATCAACCCTTAGATTTAAAATTAGTGCAGAAGAAGTGGACTGCAAACTGTTGAAAGTTATAAAAGCAGAATAAAATCTTACCTTGAATACACTATAAAAAAATTTTTGGTTGAGTATTGAAAACATGTATCTTACTGATGCCACATGAAAGATTTATTATTTTTCCTTATTTTAATAGTTTTAACACTTTAAATTTTCATTTTTTGATTATAAATAAGTTTTTATATTATTGCATATTTTGTAGTTTACTGCACTGTAGGGGTAAAAGCATGTTTATTTTATTTAAAGAATAACTTATAGATTGATAAAAAATCAAAACAGTTTTTTTTCTTTAGTAAAAAATAAATAAATGTAATTATATCCTTATATATCATTATACTCCCCATATTTTTATATGTGTCATAAACGTAACAAGAAAATTTGCAACACAAGATCAACTATGATTAATTTGATAAAATAATCGCATTTAAGCCTATTAAATAATTATTGTAACAACCTAACCCCTTTTTCTTTGAAATATAATTAAAGGCAGAAAATGAGTCTTAAATGAGAGCTTAATAATTATGCATATCTAATGTGTATCCAAGGTTACGACAAAAGACAGTTAAACCAAAAATATTAAAAATATGCAGATTAACAACGCAATTTAAAGAAACTGATATTTGATGTATTTTTGCGAAATAATCTATTTGTATTTATATGATGCTGTAACTAATATTTACTAAGATAAAAAAACATTTTTTCATAATACTTTTTGTTCAGTTTTCCAATCCAGAATATTAATTTAACAAAAATACAAATCCAGAAATCTTTCATCCTTATTATTATACATGAAACTACCACCCATTTTATTTAAGAGAAACGTTTATGAAAAACAGATTAAAATCTCAAAGTATTCTGACTGACTGACTCATGTTAACTTTTTTAAAAAAACAATGAGACACAGACAGACATTCTGCATTGACACGCTTTAAAAGTGTGTCAATCCGGAATATCTGTGTCTAGTGCTTATTTTGCATACATTGTTAGCCTTCAGTCAACCTTGTTTTTAATGATTGTATTTAATGATTGTACAAATTATATTATAGCATGTAGTCAAGATAGATAATTCTTCCATTTTAATCAATCCTTCTATCCGTAACAATTGGACAAAAATATCATCTGTGGCAACATTTCACAATACTTTTTTTACAATTTTTATTTTTAAAAAAATTCCGGGAATCATCAACAATCACAAAAATATCCGGAATTATTCGGAATACTTTCATCCTTGTAATTGCAAAGATTTTCCTATAATAGTGAAATCTTCTGTAAACATTTTGGCCTCATCTATTTTTAAAAATTTCAAGATATTTCTCAAATCATTCAAAACTATGTAATTCGTTTTGCAAAAAATGTGCTTATACCAAAAATAATTGACAAATCTAAAACTATGCATCAAAACGTCACTTTTGCGTAAAGAAATAAATTTAAAATAAAAAGAAAAATTTTCTAATAAGAATAGAAAAATTTCATTTTACGACCAAATTTTATGTGTCAGCAAAAATTATTGGCAAACGACAAAATCGCTCAAACATGTTCTTAATCTTAAAAACAAGCATCCAACAGTGAATATTCAACTTTATTACGTAAAAAATTAAGATATATAAATATCCTCAATTTATCAAAAATTTGTGAGAATTTACACTTCAAGGAAAACGGAAAAAATTTATTGAAGGACAAAATTTGACCCAATACTTATTTTTTTTAAAAATGCAAATAGTATTTAGTACATAAGTTATTATTTTAACGTCATAAACCACTTCAGCAGGATTGGGAAAAAAAATTATTAAGAACGATAAAAGAAAATCAAATTTTAGATGAAATGAAAAAATGTTTGAGGTCAGCAGCACAAAATAAATTTTGGGAAATAATGGAGCGGATTGAGAAATTGACATACATAGATGACTTTAAAACAACTGATCCATGGGCTCCAAAACTCAAGACCAGTAATAGAAATAAAAAAACAATTGACAAACTAATAGACAAACAAAATAGGTAAATTTGTAGAGCGCCAGCAGTTTTGCTGGGAGTGCAACAAATTATATATTGGACCAAATTTAGAATTTTATCATTATATAATGCTCTTAAGTCCTAATATATATTATCATAATAAATACGATATGTGAAATATAGTGCTCAAAAAATGTAAATAAATAACTTTTTTACTTCTATTAATAAGAAAGATATTTTCCTGCTTTGAAGCACATTTTTTATGTAAATAGTTGATTGAGGAATAAACAAAGATTTTTCGGCATAATAGGAATGTCTCGGGAAATTTTATTGAAGAGGGTGGGAGATGGAAATCATGCATTTTTATTTGTATACAAGCCGACATCTAAAAGAAATTAGCAAAATTTAGAGACCAAATACAAACATTTTGAAAAAAAAAAAAACAAATAAAGTCTTGGACTCTCTTTTAGATAAATGCAGTAACTATGCAAATTTAATACAAATTTAGATAACCATAAGAAATGTGACCTTCTATGCAAGCAAAATAAGCATATTCTATCAATAAATATAAAAAAAAAAAAAAAAAAATTGATTGAACCCAAGAAAAAAAAGAATTAAAAAGCTAAAAGACACGGAAAAAACGAAAATAAGTTTTTTATTATGGGAAGAAATTTTCATAGTTCAGCATTTTTTTAAAAACGATGGTAAAAAGCTTTCATAGTAGTGAAAAGTTTAGTAAGTAAAGTAAAGTTTATATAAATAATGACAATTTTCCAACATTTATCACACAGATTTAACAAAATAATAATAAAAAAAAAGAAAAGCTTCTGACATACAGTAAATAGATAACTAAATTTTAGGTTTAACACCACTATTGATAACACAAATCTAAATAAACCATTGGAAAAAATTTTTTTTTATGAGAAAGACCATGAAATCTTACAAATTTTTAATTAAAATATTTACAAAAAATTATAAGGTATATAACAAAACTAAACAAAATATATTAATTTTAAAGAAATAAAAAATATCTCTCCATTTACTTTTATTATTCAAGCTTCTCTTCCAGGAGAACCAACCGTTTGATTGGTGTGACAATTACACACGCCAAACTACCTATATGTTGGTTGTGACAACAAAAAATCTCGGTACAAATATAATTTAGTTATAGAATCTATTCTATGTTATGTGATGGATAATGTAAAGAAAAACTAAAAGAAAAAAGGTTTCGTTTTTAAGCATACTTAACAAAAAGGATTTTTTTAAGATAAATAATTTTCTCAAAAGGTATTTTAAGCATTTTTTGCTAGAAAAATAAGAAAATATAAAATCTTGCAAACTACCAAGTGAATAATTAAAAATTATAATCATTATATTTGAAATAAAATTTGGAAAAAACCCATTCTATGAAAAACCTGTTCAAACAATTTATCATTTTTGCACCTTCTCCTTAAAACTGCAAGTTTTCATGACAAGTACATTTCGTCATGATTTCCAGTGCTACTTATTAAACTGACGCAGAAAACACTGCTCTAAAAAAAAGAAAAACAACCAAAAATAACTTTTTTTTCAAATGATAAAGATACTATTACATTTATTTACAAAGTATATCAAAAAATAATTTTAAAATGTATGAATCTAATTTAAAAATAAAACCTACCATGAATGATAAACAATGATTAACAAAATTTCACCAAATATAACTTCCTTTTTTCTTTTTTTTTTATAATAGTAAAAAAATTCCTTTTGCCTACCCCCAATTTCAAGACATATCATTAAGGGTCACTTAACAGATGATTATGAGAAGATAACTGTCATTATAAGACAAACATTTCTAGATTTTTAATCACAGAATTTCAAATTAACTCTACTACTGAATATAAGCAAAATATGAACAGTGACAAAACTACAACTAGATAAAAGTAAAATAAAATAACAAAACTATGGATACTTTTCAAGAAAATGGTTTTTGGAGAAACTTAATTTGATTTGACCAAGGTCCTGTTAACAAGAAATTCTATTAAGATTTTATAAAAATTGTTCTCTGCCAAACATATATCACGAACAAGTAATTATTTTCTAATGGTAATTATTAGAAACTTGACTGATATAACTTCAACAGTATATATTAAAATGCATTTCAAATATCAATTTTAGGAAACTGAGACAGTGTCACTGTTTTTTTAAGTAAGCTCATAGAATGAGAACACAAAAATTAAATAATTATTGACATCCTATTTACTAAAATAAACATCAATCCTAATTAAAACTCAAGTCTTTTTATTATATCTGTCTTATCTAACTTAAAGGAAATATTATACTACCTACTCATAAAGAGTAAAATACTACATGTAATGTTAATGTGGCCAAATAGGCTAAAGATTACTTAAGATTATTGTTTAAAAAATTCATAAAAACAGTAGTGTGCACAGTTTATGGTAAAAATTTTAAAATTATATTTCTATGCTTAGAATGAACAAGACAGATCAGACGGTTTCAAATGTGGAATTTTACTCACAATAATAGTGCAATTAATTTAAATTAATTTAAAATATTTTAAATTGATAGGCATGTCTGAAATTGGAAGGAGCAATACTATCGTACTCTCTAGTTAAAAAAATCAATTTATGTTGTAGCTGAACAACGTACACCAGTTTTGCTTAGCGTTGTAATGCAATTCAGAAAACTAAATTGCATCAAGATGTTACCAGTTTTAAATTTTCAAATTGGAGGTTTAGTAATTACCTCTTCATTTGAAAAAGAACCTTCTATCTTACTAATGTTTACTGGCTTTTTTGGCAGAAGTTAATAACTTATTTGTTCCCTAATATGTCATTTTCGTATGTTTCTTAGTATATTTGTTTTTTCTATCATTTGTTTGGCCTGGATTCTAATTTATATTCCCTGCTTTATTATTACTGTTCTACATGTTTTTACTTACTTCCCTTAGTGTATCTGGATTATTATTGATAAATAGGAAACTTCCTTTTAATAAATTTTTATTTTCGCTTTTAGGATAGGATGCAGGAGAAATTATAATTCTTTTTAGTGGCAGATTGTTTTAAAATATGGCTTTGTGAAGTCATTACATCATTTTCTGATTTCATTTGATTGTTAAATCATTTTTGGGCTTTTTTGAAATATATTGAAATATATTTCAGGTTCCAGACAATTTTTTATTTATTTATTTATTTAAATTGTCAATTTCAATATGTGTTACATTTTTAGCTGGATTTTTAGAAATGTGACCTTTAATATCTGTAAACTCTTTAACCCTTCTAAAGAAACTTTACTGAATGGGACACAATCAGATAGATATCTCATTTGTAAGGATGCCTGTAGTTCTTCTGGTATTTTTGTCATTTCTATCTTCAAAATGACATTTTGAATGCTTAGATTGAGATTTTTCACAAACATTTTGGTGGTTTGATTCTTTTATGTTAAGCTTACTACTATCAAAATTTTTATTAGAAATTTTCTTATGGAAATCCTCTCTGCCATTGCTATAACTTTTTTGGACATTTTTTTGTGTATCACATCCATTATTTTCTCTATTAACTCGCTGAAAAACCTTTTTAGTTCTATGATCATTTCCACAGTAACTTCTCTCCTGATGACCATTATGATCTCGCCAATTCCTATCTCTGTTTTCAAAAGTTTTATTTTGTTGGCCTTGCTCATTGTCATGGTACCCTTTTTTGCTATATTGCTTTATTGTTTCATGCTCCTTCAAATTTCTGTTTTGGTATCCTTTGCTTCTTTGGTCTTTTTCATATCCACCTTCGTATTTTTTATGGTACCCTTTGTTTTTTGGGTCTTTTTCATACCCAACTTTGTTTTTCTGTTGACTATACATCTTCCCAGATTGATAAGTTGACTTTGTATATCGATTTGATAAATCTCCTTTAGAGGTTTGGGCACGATTTTCTGCTTCCAAACGTAGATATTCGTTAGAACCTGTTAGCTTTGCAACAGAATTATAGGATTTTGACTGGTTAGTGTTTATTGTTTGATATGATGTAGAATTTTGGTTATCTGTCTCGATAGCAACATTAGAATGGACAGGAGTTGGAGAATTCTGAAAAGATAAGAATTATTTTAAATAAAAGAATGCAACAAATTAAAAAAATCACCAATGGAACTTTTCATCTTTTATAAGGAAAAAATACTGATTTAATATCACAAAATAAGTATCCTAATGATTATTAATGTTGTGAGCATGCAGTAATATATGATTCAACATAATCATCATTAACACCATTACCATCATCACCAAAATCATCAACACCATCTCCACAATCATCACCACAATCAACACTGTCATTACCACCACCACTACCATTAACATCACTATGATAACTACCGTTACCATAAACGTTCATTAGCATCTGTTTCTGTTGTAAAAAAGCAGTATTGAATCATAACCTTAACATGCCAGTATCTGTAGAGAACGAAACAAATGAAAAAGGGTTGGAGCAAAGTTGCATAGTTAGATGCACTTGCTAATTCCTATTCTTAACCTACTTATGGTAATATAAGCACTGGGTTCTTTTATCATGGATCCATAAAGATTTTAAAGGATTAAATAAGAAATAAATACTATCTCTTTCCTTTAACCTTTTAAAAAATTAGGTGAATAAAAGGAGGGGTTTATGGGTTTATGGGTTTATGGGTAAGACAATTTAGTAAAAAATAAAAAAATTTCATTAAAGCAACAAAATTTTAAACTATAGTCAATTAAAACATGAATAATCATTCTTAAACAATTCAAACAAAATTCCTGAGGTCTTGAAGTAAATATGTATCTACTGCTAAATCAAGTTTCAGCCTAAAAACTCAAACTACCAATACAAATGAAGACTGTGTGTATTCATTACAATTTATTTTATAAACTTGTATCCTAAAATTTCCATCTAAAATTTCTGGATAAAAAAGAAGACCAAAGTTATAATTTATAAATTATATTATATTTGAATTTAAGTGTAAATTTATTTTTTACACTGAAATGGAGTTTTTAAAATTTTATTTATAAAAATATTTCATTTAGCCTTTTAAATATAGATTAAAATTAAGTATACGCATTTTTTAAATAGAATGTATTAATTTATTTAAATATAATATATTAAAGTTAATGTATTAACTTGTAATGGTTCATGGAAATTTATTAATGACATAATCTTTACCAATTATTTTCATGAAAATTATTTGCTAAGTTTAAGTTGTGCTTATAAATAAAGTCTTATCAACATTATTTACCAAATATATAAGATGTTTGTTCCTTTCCCATTCAATATCAATGATTCCTCCGTTCATCTTTTGACGTTCATATAATATTTTATTCTTTTTTACCAACTCTTTGTATTCTTCGCTAAGAGAAAAATCCACTTCCTAGAAAATAATTCAAATAAAATTTTAATTCTAAAACTGCTACGTATATAAATTCAAATATTTCTAATCCGTAACCTAAAAAATTATATATGGAATCAGCAAGTAAAGACAAACAGGGTTGATTGCTAAGCACAGAAAAACATTGTTTATAAAATTATCAAATTCTTAAATTCATGTAAAGTCTATGCCATATTAAAATTATTTGACCGAGTCATCTTGTAGACCAAATAAAAGAATTTTCACAAGCAATAGATTCTATACCATTCAATTGATATAGAAAGTTGTGTATTAAACTCTGATAGAATAGCAAACCATCACAACCTACGATTGATTGTTGACTAAGAAAATTGAACTGAATATTTGGAATTTGGAAATTAAAAGAATGTTTAAATTACAATTTAAGCCTTTATTATTAAGTAGAAATTAAGTTTTTCACATAAACAGTAACTATGGTAAAACTTTAATCTGATTTTTTGTCGTATGAAAGAAATTATTTTCAAGGACATTTAAACATCGATTCTGATTCTTTGTTCAACAATTCTGTCTGATTTTTATAAGAAATCATATTTTTAAAGATAAAGCAATTCTGTTATAAAGTGGTATTGTTTTAAAAACGAGCCACAATAGCTTAAAGGTTATATTTTTATCATATATTTCCAGACATTTCCCAGCCCGAAAACGAAGTTTTCTTTAAAAAATTTTTGCTGTTGAAAGATTATGCTGTAATTTTAATGCTTGGCTTAAAAGCAGTATTTTCCAAGTTCTGTGGTCATCTAAATGCAATTAGATTTATCATTCAAGTGGCAAAGGTTGTACGAATTTTAAATACAAAAATTTTAATATACATGGTTTTAAAATTTTTTTGATATTTCAATATTATTATTTTTTTTAATTTCATTCAATATCTTTTTAGTTTATGGTTATAATTATACTTTATTACTCATGAATTTTGGCACATTGGTGTGACTATGATGAACTTTTTGTCATGGTCTTATTAAACCACCCAAAAAATCCATTTTATGCCATGGTCTCACAAGTTTTATCCAAATATCTATTATAAATTAAAACATCTTCATGAACATGGTGGCATGCGAATAAATCTAATATTTGAATTAAAAATTTTTTTTTTTTAATTTTTATTTGTGCACCATTATAGTATATAATGCCAATGTTTTATAAACAGGTATACATTTTTTTTCTATTTTTAACTGCTTTCCTGTAACGGTCAATCTGTTATTTTGATGTTTGAAGGCATAATTAGAAGAATTTTTTTTTTCTATTTTTGTTCACATTAGAAACTTGTGAGTAGAAAAAACTTTTGAGCAAGATTAAGATCTTAACACAGTTTGGATAATAAGTCTTGGTTTACCAACTTGCAATGACACTATTACTGTATTTCTAAAGACAATTTTCACACTTCATTTCAAAAAAAAATCTCATTATTAAGAAGTCCTTCTTTAATTTATATAAAAGCCATTAAAGCTATTAAAAAGGTGATTATGTAGCTATGGGTTCCCATTGGAGCCCACATTAGATCTGAATTTAAACCATGTTTTTATTGAAAATATGCAGACTACATCTTTCTACTCATTTAAAAATTTTCTAGCCTAATGTTAATACCAAAGGACGTCAAAAAATCATTGAATATAAGTGTGAAAAATAACCTTAAACTAAGTTTCCTTTTCTAATATTCTAAATCACTTGGTAAAATAAAAAATTAGCTATCTCGATTTATAGAAAGTTTACTTACTGCGAAGCTTTAAATAATTCCTTTCTGCTGATTTATATCAATTTTCATGCAGCATCTGCAAGTCTATTTATATTTCAAAAGTATACAAGACATCCAAGTTTGGGCTTGGAACATCTAGATTTTAACCAGTAAACATTTAAAAAAAAACCACTATAATGTCATTTTTCCTATCAGTGTTTCTATATTTTCATCATCTTCAAGAAAACTCCCTTTATTCTTATTATCACCAAGTTGTGTACATTTTAATGTTAAAATTTTACAACAAATCTATTAAATTAATTCAATTTGATAATTCAGTAGAATTAAATATTATCAAAAAAATATTTAAAATTGATTAGTAAACATCAAGACCAATAGATGGGAAAAATTCAAAATATTGTCAACTATGCCATATTTATTTGTTTAATAAATATTATCACATAGTTTTAAAGTAGACATAAAATTCAATAAGTGGAAATTCATACTAGTTTTAGAAAAAATAAATAAAATTTATAAATGCATTATAAATACAATATAAATATATTATCTTCGAACAAAAGCAATTGAGAATATGAAACAAGATTTATATAGAGAAAATTTCTGACTAAAACATTGTTTTAAATAGATCCAAACACACACACAAAGGCGTGGCTGCAAAATCATGGGCATACCTGAAATTTTGTTAAAGAGATTTTATATCCAATTTTGATTTATCAGAAATTATAAGAATTTTGAAAATGCTGCTAATTTTAATTTAAAGTCTTACTAAGATATCATCTGTTTGTTGAATCGGAAGTTCTGTGAAAGGATCTAATACAAATGGTAATCTGCACACTGGACACAACTAAAAAAAAATTTCACATATCAAAATATTCTGCAAAAACATCTAAATCATATCAAAAAAAAAAATAAAAACAACAAAAAGTAGAAATATACAATATTTTGGATTTGCACTATTACAATCCACATTTTTTTCATCATTTTCACTTAGTTACTTTTTTCGAGCTTTTTCTATAAAAACTAGGAAAATCCATGAGGCCTGGAGTAAGTCAAAATAGCTGCCATTATTTTTTTTTAATAATTTTAAAAATGATCTTATCTTCGAAATAAGCCCTTATTGAATCCTCAGAGACTTGCAAATATTCTATAAATTGTAAATTAGGCTGCTTTAATAATTTTTTTTTCTCAAAAAATGATCAGTCTACGGGAACGTAACTGAAAAAAATGCTCAACACCAAAAGGGTTAATATGACATATCACTAACCATGAGCATTTCACCATTTGATGTTTGGTCAATCATTCAACCTGTTAGGTTTTTCATTATTATTTTCCGTTATGATTAATATTGTTCGTTCAGAAAAGCAAATAAAGTACCTTTTCTGTTACTGACCGCATATATAAATTGATACAAGCTTTATGAAAATAATGGTAGCATTCAAGTCGAATGAATCCATTGTCAATCTAAAAACATATTCAACAAATAAATATGTAATGATATATATTAATCTAGAAAAATAAAATTATCTATGACGATGATGATGACAATGACTATGATGATGATAACAATGACAATGATGATGACGATGATGAGACGATGATGATGACGATGATGATGACGATGATGATGATGACGACGACGATGATGATGACGACGATGATGATGACGATGATGACGATGACAATGATGGTGATAATGATGACGATGACAATGACGATGACAATGATGATGATGATGATGATGGCGATGGTGATGACGATGATGATGATGAAGATTTTGATGATGATGGTGATGATGATGATGGTGATGATGATGATGATGGTGATAATGATTATTGTGATAATTACAGTCACAATGATGATAACCAGGATTACGAGGACAATGATTTTCTAGAATCAAAACAAAAATTAAACATGGAATGAACAATGAGAACAGAAATCCTTTGATAGAATGGAAAAACTGCAGCTCTTCCCAAATTTTCTAAGAAGTATTCGAGAAACCACCATCTTCGTTTCACTGTTGTGAAAAAAATATTGAAGCAATGTGTTTGAGAATCAGCCCTTCAAAACTGATGAAAAACATGTATAATATCCAGAACTTTATTAATATCCTTAGTTCTAATAACTTTGAATACATGAAAATCTGAAAATTTTACCATAAACACCAAAAAATCACCGAAAACAGTGTTTTTCAAGTCACAAAAGTTGGTGAATGCTGTGATGCAATTGCAATGATTGTCAAAATATTTTTGCTAAACATAGGCATAAACCTTTCATAAAACATATCACATGATATACATATGGGTATAAAAGATTTTTTTTTATAATTTCAAAAAAAAGAAATAAAAGTGACAAAACTGCTGAGCTTTTTTAGCAATTTAGATCAAATCTTTCACTATAGAAAAATTGGCTTTTTGCTGGGATCTTAGATATTAACTTCCTATATCTATGGTTGTGGGTCTTGGAAATAGTAATTTATGAAAAAAGTATTGGGGGTCGCGAAAAAAAAAAACAACACTTTTTTGATAGCTATTTTCAAAAAAATCTGTATAGAAAGATGCTTAAACATATTTAGAAGGCATTTATGAAGAGTTTCTTTTGCAAGTTTTCTTTAGGATAAAAAAAATATATTTTTTTTGAATTATTTTTAGTTTTATCGCCAATAAATTTTTGCTTACCAACCCCGTTCACAATTAACAATGGCTCCTTTAAAGTAAAAATATTAATGACACTACAGGGTCAATTGAAAAGTGTGTATTCATAAAGGTACACATAAACATGAACAAGATGTACACTGTGTTAATGACATTTTAAAAATTATTCAATCTGAAACTAGTGAGAAAACAAAGAATTTTAAACCCTTTATTGTGAAAGAATTTGAAGCATTTGATTATGTTCAAAACCGTAATCAATGCCATATAAAAGAAATTATGCAAATGCATAGCACTCTTGTTCATAACAACAAAATCATTGCTTCAAGTTGGACTTGTACCCAGTGTATTGTGAGTGTTATTTGTGAAGATTGTTCTCGTAAACCATCTAAATCTACTCACGTCAAAACAGTCACAGAAGAAGTCCCATTGATTAAAGCAGGATGTGTGCACGATAGCATATATGAGGGAAAAACTAATGCTTCTGACAGTGAAGAAATAGAAAACGAAGATCATGTTGCTGTTGGTGAAATTTTCTGGGGATTATGTGGACAAATTTGGTATCTATGCACTGTGTGCTCAATGCCTGACCTTCCAGAACATTTGCAAAAAACATTCCAAAATATTGTTGGTTATTTCATCATTAAATGGTTTGGTGAGGCAAACTACACCTTGTTAAAACCATACAACATTGAGAAACTTTCAGAAAATAAAATCGATGTACATAAAGCAGTACATTCAAAGTGCATGATTCAGATTTATAACTTGGCTTTAGCTGCCTGTCAGGAATAGGCAAAAGTAGTAACTATGCAAACTATGACACTTAATAACACTTATATTTATCAATTTCAAAAAAGGACCTAAAATCAATATTTTGAAATCAAGATGGTGGTTGTTTCTCGAGTACCCTCATATACAAATAGTATTCTTCCAGCTATAATTTAAACAATTTAAAATAAACGTAATAAATAAAAGGCTTCAAAAATATACATTTTTTTTTTCAGTTTCTTTAATGCCTATAACTGTAAAAAGTAAAACATTTCTAAATTGGGTATCTGTATCAACATATAATATACTACATTCAGCAAACTAGATCTGCACCGCACTGTTTGAAGGTGCTGAACTACAATGCCTAAATTCATGAAGAAGCCATTTTATTTCCAGCAATCTATTACAGTTTAAGATTTTTTTATTCAGATGAATATAAGTGGCGACAAGATCATTATGACAAAGGCATAAAATCTGTCTAGATAGCTAATAAGGTATATATTTTGACAACAGTTTGAAAATATATCTGATTATGTAGTAGAATATATTTATGTAGAAGCATTTTTGATATATTCTTTAGTAAAATATCTAGGTCCTGAGTATGACACAATTTTCTCTTTTTTGTACAGAAACAACAGACATTTTCTAGTACTGATATTACATACAGAAACAATTTTTACAATTACCCATGTCAGAGTGGGCATAACTTATATGTATATAAGGCCATTATTATGGGATTGGAATACTAAATTTTGTAGCAAAAAGTTGTCTCTTGCCAAAAAATATTCAAAACTAAATACACTATTCATAGTAAATATATATGAAAATATTCACAGGATTTTGCTTGCTCCAACATGTCAACTGTGAAAACAGTTCTTCCATAAAATATCACAAAAAAGAACATGGTGAAAGTTAATGCTAATCAATATTCGTCCTGGCCATTGTGAATTCTAAATCATAAATTTACCTTAAAGTGTTCTAAACAAATAGGACATACACAACTTGGGTGGTTGTTATCACTCAAACTTTCTGTAGCATACTGAAAAACAACAATATTAATAACTCAAGAAAAGATCAAATCAGTTTAAATTAAGAAAAAAGTTTATAGAAACTACAGCAGGTTATAAAATATAACTGAGGGATTTGCCCTAATTAATTAACGAAAAAACTTATACTCGAATAAATTTTTCTTGATGAACTACAAAAAATTTTAAAAAACCAAGCTTACAAACAAAAAATTTTAATATTTATGAGCTCATGGATTTGAGTGATAATATTTAATATTTGTGGTGTTTCCCATTTATTATGGGATATCTCCAATTTTGATTATTCGATTTATACTTCGAAAAGGCAATTGCCTTTTCAAACACCACAAGTAACGAGATATGTAGATTAGCTGATAGATTTTTAATTCTATCTTCGGCAATCAGT
>JAUZNK010006158.1:0-25670 GCA_035046665.1 Euphysa ruthae
CACTCCTAATATTGAGATTTCTGACAAAATCATGAATGAACTTATCGGAACTGTAAAACAGTGCTAAGGTTTTTAACGGCTGTGTTGCATTTATTTATGTTAAGCTTGATGTATAATATATGCTGGTAAAAATCTAACACTCACCGATATTCTAGCCAAGTGAAATAGCCGTATCACTAAGTTAAAGTTATTTTTTTTAAAGGCTCTGGCTAGTTTTGATTTATTCAAACAAAAAAAGTTTTAAACAAGGATGGATGTATGCTGTTTTACGCAGTCGCATCATTGGATGGATTGCTTTTAAATGTTGCTTTTATTTCAACCGTTATCGATTCAAATTTATAAACTAAAATAGAGTATAGGTATTACGCTAACAATTTATATTTCAACAGTTACCGACATATCATGATTAGTCTGGTATTATCACTGCGTTACTGTATTGCGGAAATTTATTTAAACAAAACTAAATTTTATTATTTAGATATCATTAAAGGTGATTATAATTAAAGATTCAATTTTAAGATCAAGCTATAGAAGATATACCTCGGATGCTTCCTTTCAGATCATGCTTCTATAATGGTAATTTGAAAAATATTATTTCACATATGAGACATGAATTTTGATAATATATTTTAAAAATTTATTTTCCTGAGATGAGTTATTTTTAGCTACATGTTTTTAAAAAAAATGTTAGGCGAAAATAAACCATCGCGAATTCAGTGAATACTTCATTTTCTCTACAAAATCTGGAGAGCAATGTTTAAAATAAGAAATACGAATTTATCTCAATAGTGTCAAATCTTAACAGTCAAATATGCTAAAATACTGTGTACTACACAATATTTTATATTTTAAATTCGATAGAGCATTCCCTGAGGTTAAAATTTACTATTTCTTTTCTTCCCATGTTGAGTTTATCACTTGTGCTTGTTGTAAAACTTGTTTGAAAATCGTGCAAGAAACCCTTCTTACAAAATTCTTTAGATAAATTGTCCTGATTATGAGTGTGAAATAAATAATTCAATAAAAAAGATTTGATTAACATTTGATAAGATAGCTATTCATTTAAATGATATTTTAAAATAATTCATGAAACATGTTTCACCACTGCGATGCTATTAGTAACAAGAATAATATTTAAAAAAAAAATAAAAAAAACTAACTTTATTGAGCTGAGTTTTTTGAAGTTATTTTAGTGAAGGTATGATAACAGAGCATATTGAGAATTTTTTTTCTAAGATTGATTTCATGTTTTTTATATTTGTTTTACTTATTAGTTTTTTTCTGCGAAAGCCTGTCATTACTTAAATTTAACTTTTCTTTTTAATCCATAACATGATATATATTATTTTACAATACATTTTTATTTCTGTTAAGATAATGTTCCAAAAATTTGTGATACTTAATCTGAATTATTTTTCCTATCTGCTGAAATTTGGTGTTATGATGATATTTTGTATCTAACGAAAAATTTACGTTGAGAGAAAAAAAAATACGCTGGTAATAGGTGTGAAAATTTGTTTCAGAAGAAACAAATTTGCGTAAGAAGGTGAAATGGTTTGTTAGAAAGAAATAATAAAATAATACTAAAGTAACACCAATCAAATATAAAAGAACTTTTTTAAGACAATTATAAGTTACAATGGAAGCAACCTGCTTCGCACAAGCGCTTATCTATATTTATTATGTTTGAGTGTAAAGGATTATATATCATTTCTTGGGGAGCAGTTACCTCTGAACAGCTTTTTGCTAACACATGACAACGAGACGCGAAAGTAAAAGGTGTGAGTAATAAACAGTGTTTATCTAACTGGAATATAAAGCTTGCATAAGAATACATAAAATTTTACTGCCGTTAATGGTACAGCCTTTTTTAAAGCCCGAAATGATCTTTGAGGTTGACATTTGATATGCTGAAAAGGGGATGTTTAAATGTATTTTGCAAAAAATTCAACAATTTAACTATGAGTTAACGCTATTTGAGGAAGAAATAGATTATGTAAAAGAAAATGTCATAAAAATTTCGTGTTATACGTGGTGAGGTCTCTATTACATGATATGTTGTACCGGGATAGTCCAGTTGGTAAACATATGACTCCTAACCGTAAGGCTCCGGGTCCAAATCCAGGTATCGCCTACTCAGCGTATGAGTAGCATTCGATTCAATATGATAAGTTTATGGTTGTTTGGCTGGGCGGTTATTTACCGTAAGCTCAAATGGGAGCTCTAAGTACGCCAAAACCGTGGGTGTCCAACTCTTAACAAGTTTGAATACATTATGGGAAATAAATAAAATAAAAAATATTTTCACATAAAAATTTTTGTCGTTTTTTGATAACCACACCATGGCATCTGACAAACTACAACTTTATAATTACAAAATGATGATGGCAACACAAATTTCTTTTCGTTATCATGAAACAGCGGTAAAAACTTAGTTTCATGCTCATTATAAAACATTAAAAATATTAAATACTCTAAAATTGTTCAAAATCTAAAATTGTTCAAAATCTAAAACATTAAATATGACTTACACCATGTATATAGCACCTACACAGTTTGCACGGACATTCTGGGATCCAGCTTTTGATTTTTCTTTTAAATTCATCTCATGATTTAATTTCTTTGTACAATTCTGGCTCTATTTTCTATTGATTTCTATTGATTATTTTCGATTATGGACATTTTAAATCGGAAGATCTGAATTATCTTACCATCGAATCGGCCAGTCGCTCAATTTAAAGCTCCCATTTGTGCTACGGCTACAATCAATAACGAAATAAGGAATTTTCACTTGAATGTACACTGTTAATTGCAAGTATAATAAAAAAAATCATTGTTACACTTCGTTCTTTGCGTTGATTTCTTGCAAAACATACTCCTAACTGTTTTAGGCAAAAGATCGTTATTGAGAGTCCTCTCCTCTGACTTTCCAGAAAGCTTGGTTGCTAGAACTAATTTTCGCTGAAACCTTAGGCGTAAAGATTTATTCCCATTAAATCGTTATGATACCGAGTAAAATGGAATTACCCCAGGATGTGGGATAGGGGTGTTTTAAGCGTCAAAATCCCTACTCCAAACCAGATTACAGGGCAAAGTCGCCACACATTAAGAAAAGTAATTTTTGTGAAATCTCAACATCCTACGTAATTTTTTTTCTCTAAATTTAGTAACACTGAAATTTAGCAATTGAATTTTTAAAAATTTCATTGGGGTGGGGTCAAACCTAGGAGATTAATCTCTACTTACTGCTTTTAAATAACACTTATTGCTATCGTTTCTATGAATCACCTGTTTGAATTAACTTTTGATTTAAAATTTTAGAAAAAAATAAGCACAGTTAAACTTTTAAAATTGTTCTTGGTGAAAATAGGAGGGCAAGGGCTGAAACAGCTTACCAAGTTCTTATATATGACAAAAAAAGGTATTATCATTTTATAATTACAGTATATATTCTTTAACCATATTCATACTTGGAGACTAACCCTTCCAACTCTTTATGTGATAACTCTGAAATCGCTTAAAATTGGCGGCTGTAATTTTAGGACATTTTCTGCAATTTATCTATTTTTTTTTTAATATCGGTTTTTAGAATAGAGGGTGTTTGATTTCTTGCAAAACATACTCTTAACTGCTTTAGGCAAAAGATCGTTACTGAGAGTCCTCTCCTCTGACTTTCCAGAAAGCTTGGTTACTAGAACTAATTTTCTTACGTGCATATATATATATATATTTTTTTTTTTCGTCTTTATTTTCCTATTTTTTCATTATTTCATACATAAATTATTACTGCGTGGCTTTATTTACATAAAAACAGGAAGTTTGTTTACGAAATAAAAAATATTTAAAAACTCTGAAAATGTGATACTTTTGCTAAAACAATGTCTTCGTATATGACTACCATGAAGCAATATATATTTTTTATAAATGAAATAATTTAGAGGAAATGCTATAATAGCACTTCTTGGGGTTTAAATGGTTATATCCCAAGAGTTGCTTTATCAATCACAGTAGTTAAGATCTTCTCGGTTTCTTTCAATTTTCAAGACGATCAAGACTAATTTATTATTTGACTTTAAGAAGACTGAAAAAACCAATTCTCTATTAAAAGAGAATGTCTGTATTAAACTGATCTTTAAAAGATATATGTTCACCTGATGCCCTGTATTTCATGAACAAAAAAACTCACGCATACACATACTTTTTATTATAAATATGGTTTTTTGATTTCCTACTAATATTATTTATCTCTTAGATGTCAAATCCTAGTCCTACATCATTAAGTTCCAATGTAAGCCATAGTAATGGGTTCTCACCACGCACTCCAAATGGTCGGAATGCATATCCACAGAACATTAATGCGCGTCATAATCCAAATAAAAACATAAACACACAGCTTATGCAGGCTAATCATTTTCCAAGTAAAACGATCCTTGACAATTTAATGGTTTCACAAGGTTCTTTGCGTAATGAATTACTTCATAACGATGAGACTGTCCAAGCTGTTAGACAGGAAAATATTATGCTGGCAGAAAAAGTTCAGCATGCTACTAATTTATACAGGCAATTGTTGTGTAAGTTTAACATTTTTTCTTTTGCAATGTCTTTCTAATTAACATCCTTTATATTATTTGAAAATTTTATGGTGATAAAAAGAGATAATTAACTGTGGCTACTTTAAAGAGAAATATCTTTTTTGGTTGCAAAAGATAAATATTTGTCGTGAGTTCATGATTTACTGTTACATTGCCCAATTTATACAAAATTTAATAGTAACAGTAACAAATAGTAACAGTAACCAATAGTAACAGTAACCAAGTTTAAAGAGTATATATAAACTGGCATTATATATTTGTTGACCCCAGGGTTCAAATTAATATTTTAAAAACGTTTCAAATATTTTACGAAAGTATTAAAATATCCTAATGATGTTTCTCTTTAACAGAGCGCCTGGTGTGAGATTTGCAAACTTTAGTTTTTTTGGTACTCAAAAAATAAAAAATCTAGAGGCTTTATTTGATAGTAATGGGTACAAAGAGCCTTTTATTAACTGCTAAAATAAATATTTTTGTTTATTATAAAAGGCCTTTAAATTATTTATTTTCAGGGTACAGAACCAAAAAAATTAGACTGGGTATTTAGTTTACAGAAAAATCCTGCAGAAAAATCGTTTATAACTTGAGAGAATTTTGCGGAAGATACTTCTATAGAATTAATTTACTGTTCAGATGGAATTGATGACGAGAGTTTTTTACGAGCATGGTAGCGTATTTTTCTCTGAAGTAAACGATAAACTGAAAGGGAAACTTATTTCAAGCTTTAAAAAAAAACTATGGCTCAGTTTTTACACTGAAATTAAGTGCACAGAAAAAAAAAATCTTTCTCTTTGACAACCATGATATTAAATGATTTAAAGTTTAAACAATGCAAACCACCAAAATAACTAGAAAAAAATCTATGAAAAGTGGCTAATATTTTTTCGTAAAAAGAAAAATATATGTTAGTAATTGGCAAAAAACTTTTCATATTTTATAAATACGAACCACCTAATTCTAACCCTGGACCCCAACTGAAATTATAATTTTCCTATGAAATCACTCATGATCGGTCATTTGACTGCTTCTCTGTTCACCTTTGTCCAGAATCGTTCATAAAAGCCTTGATCCTGGTCTCGAAACATGTCAAATGTTAAGTGTTTATATCTCGATTATACTACCCAAATTGTATGTGATGTTTAGAACTATAATAATTCTGAAACGTTTTTGGTCAAAAATATTTTTTTTCCTTATAATTTTGGTACCTTGATTGGTCCAAAAATTATAAAATGTAATTTTTCGCAAAAATGTCGATTCTGTCCAAATTTTATGTAATGATAGAAATGGTATTTTTACAATTTTATCATGACGACTGTTTTGAAATATGATGATAGCTATGACCCAAGCTTAAACTCTAAAACAGCGATCTTTAAGTTTCTTAAAAACAGCACAAGATATCTTTTTCAAATTTTGCATTAAGTTTTTATATAATGAATATTTTACCTACCAAGAAAATCTTTATTATTGGTGGGGTCA
Source organism: Euphysa ruthae (assembly GCA_035046665.1). Taxonomy (NCBI): domain Eukaryota; kingdom Metazoa; phylum Cnidaria; class Hydrozoa; order Anthoathecata; family Corymorphidae; genus Euphysa; species Euphysa ruthae. The sequence goes on from JAUZNK010006158.1 coordinate 6,069, forward strand.
AAAGCAGGTCAATTTATACAGCAAATTATTAGTTGCACTAAATATTGATTTAATATAAAACCACATCTTGCTATTGTTACTAACCTATCCAGTATTACTTTAGCACGTGTATCAAAGAATGAGGAGCGTATGGCATTAGAGTCAAACTCCATGTCATCTGTCATTAATCAAGCAAAAGAAGTTGAAGTTCTGCTGACCACTCAACAGGAACAAATGCATACACGAGAACAAAAACTTGCTATGCAAGTTCAACGCTTGCAAGAAGAGGTAATGCATATTCAAAATATTTTTTGTTGAAAAAATCATTCTCTGCACATCTTAGGTATATTTGTTTGTTTTTCTTCCCTGTTGTTTTAAAAACTACCATTCAAATAAGTGAACAAGTTTTACATTTTGCAAATCAAATTCAATGTATTTTTAACCCCCGTCATATCTGACTGTGTGATATGAATTTACTTTTGTCCGTTCATTCATCTCTTCTCTTGCCTGAAACACATTTTCTCAGTAACAATTCATCAGTTTATTCTAAATAATTTTGTGAAGAAGAAGTATAAGAAAAGTTTGGTTTTTTCTTTAGGTTTTATTTTTTTTTAACATCTTTTGACATAATTGGCCAACCATCATTTTTTTATTTTTTTTTTTTATTTAAAATATTTTAACGTTTTTTGTTAATTTTCGATGAAGTTAAAGAACCACAGAGGATATCTTTTGAATCTAATGGTCACCTGATGAAAACTATCGTTTTTCGGGACCAAATTACGGCCATTGTTATATCGAAAATGACGGTATTTTTTTTTTAATATTTTCAAAAATTTTATCAAAATTTTTATTTAGTCTAAAATTTTTTTTGAAGTGAAAGAATATTATATGGTCACCTGCCGAAAATTCTTTTTTTCTGGGTTTGGGCCCCAAAATGTATCATTTGGTCAAAAAATAATCCTCCTTCCCTGAAATGAGGTTATTTTAGGCAAAAACAAAGATTTTTAAATTTTCTCGAAATTCGTTAATTTAATTTTTTTTTTTTTTTCTTTTTTCTTTTTGGTGCTTAAAAGGCCGCTGAGGTAATCATTTGATCAAACCTTTTTTATTGGTTTGGTCACGAAATTGCTTTAAAACAATTTTACTCGAATGGTTAATTTTAGGGATATCGGGTATTATAAAAAATTTTCAGGTGAGTCATGTCCAAAATTCTGAATATTTATAGCTAATAACAAATACATTCCCCTCGTACGCCTATATGTGCATGCATCCATTATAATTTTTCTTGGAATTCATTCTTCATTCTTCATTCAGAAAGAATTTATTACTTTCTCTGACTCTTTGCATGATATAAACAGTGGCTTCAAAGTGACAAAGCTTGATTTTTCTGAAAAATTCTTCTGAAATCAGGCCAGATCGGGATCAAACACAGATTTTTTTTTTTATTATTATTTACTGATTTGCAAATCCGTTTATTTCATTTTTACATAAAGTTGTAAGGTTATAAGAAATTTTTTTATCAGTACGACCACTTTCCAAAAATTATTTTTAAATTGTTTTGGGCTGGAGAAGCGAAACTTAAAAATCCCAAAAAGCCTGAAATTTGCATTATGTGAACTCTCTCTCAAAAAGTTACACTCTGATTATACTGAAGTTGTGGATTATGCTAGGAAATATTATTTTTTTATTGGACTTTTCAGCCATCAACATCTTTTTGGGCAATGCAGTTATGCCCTAACATACCCAAGAAAAGCATTAATGCCAGCTTTTATGACTTTAAAATTTTAACATTCGATTAAGCTGGATAAAGCTTTTGGATTATATTAGGAAATGATGTTTTTAACATATTTAGCATCTCGGCCGTCTTTTTTTCAAATATTAATTTTTTTTAAAAATTTATTTTTGGATAAATTTAAAGAGTTGATATCACACTTCGCTTTACATCTTAAATTCCAGGTGTCCGGTCGTTCTTGGCTTGCTAAATTTTAATAAATTAATAGTGAAATCCCCATGTGATGCTGGTTGAATGATACTACTATTTCTTACAGAATTTGAAGTTTCAATTGCAGGCATCAGTGATTTCAGACAACATTTTTTTTTTGTTTGGTGTTTGGTATGTGTTTAATTGTTTACATGCCATTATCAAATCAAATAATAGTCCAAAATACAATGGGTTTCTGGTATCACTAAACCCAATTTTTAACAAAATAATTTGATTAATTCCAAATTTTTTCAGCAATTTTTGTCATATTTTATTGCTTTAATGACCTGGTCTCTTATAAAAAAAATTTTTTCAGTGTGTGTGTTTATTTAAGGGGCACTTAGTTTTTTGTCTCAAAAATCATCTTGGTTTTAATCGAAAAAAACAAAGTATTTTTTAATTTTGCATTTACATCATATACATCATATTTAATTTGTAAATAAATCTTTAAAAAATATCTGTTATGAATGAAAAATTATTTTTGAGGGATATTCAATGGGAGTAGCTTTTATGAGGGTGGTTGGTTAATCAAGGTAAGACAGATAGAAGTTCTTAAACTTTTGTTAAGGAAATAACAAAACAACATGTTGCTTCTCTTATTGGTTGTGTTATTGTGTTTATCTAGATATCTATCATGAAATCTGAGCGTGAATCATCACGTAAATCTACTCAAATTCTGTCTCAAGATTTGCGTCTTCTCAATGAGAAAGTATCGCGACAAAGTACAGCGTTAAGTACTGGTTTGCAAGATTTAAAAGCTCATTTAGATAGCAAAGACTTAGAAAAATCGACAGAGGTAAATATTTTTAAAATTTTAAACCAATATTAGGTGCATCGTGCTAAAATTTCATGTTTTTAAATTCCAAGTAGTGCTATTAGCAAGTCAAAATCATAATACCACTGTGCTCATGCCCCAGAATGTATAAGAAAATACTGAGGCTGATGTAAAATAACTATATAATTTTTGAAATAACCTTTCTATAACCTTTAGGCCATAGTCTATTGTAAAGACAGTAACGGAAGTAAAAGCAATTATTTAGTTATGGTAGATGTTTTAGAAGAGGCAGTTAAATAGTTTTTCGATTGTTGAAGAGGCAACTATTGGAAGAATGGTTATGAGGAACGCGCCTATAAAAATCCTGTAAGAAAACAAAAATATTCTATATTAAATATATACAAAAATCAATGTAGTTCAAATTATTACGTAAGTAAAACTTTTAATAATCATAAAATTTTTGGTTAGATAACTGTAATTTTAATGTCGGGCATTTTGATAATAATATTACACCTAGTCCCCACGACCCAAATCACGGTCATGTTGCTTAAAAATAACATTTTTGACATTTTGTCGAAATCCGCTACTAAACAAAATTTTTTTAAATTTTACGTGAGAGTGACAATGTTATATTTAACGAGAGTGAGAGAGAGAGAGAGAATAAGAATGTTATATTTAACGTGGGAAACCAACAAATTGCCGAGACAATATTTCCAGATGGGCCCACGTGACGGGTCTTGGAGTACTTATAACGCCCATTTACGTCTACGAAATTCGCTCAACCAAACAACTCAACCAATTTGAGCTAGCGTTGCATTACGCAATGAGTTTTGCTCAGAAACTCGGAGATAGCATGGAAATAAATTTCCGCCAGAGGCGGGAGTCGAACTCGTAACCTTTCGCTCCGGAGTCAAACGTCTTACCACTGTGCCAACTTCACTATAAGCATGAAGTTAGAAGATCATATAAGACATATTTTATTCTTTGTGGTCACCTGTTGAAAATTTTTGTTCTCTGGGCAGAGGCTCAAAAACTTATATTTCATTAAAAATGACATTCAAAATTTTTCAATAACTTATTCTGAAATACTTTTTGTTGTTTTAAAATGCTATTTATATGATATTTATATGATATTTATATTTATATTTATAATATAAATTATTTTTACACTTTGAACATTTTGAAAATGTTATCGTGCTCAGTTCCCAGGATCAAAAATATGTCTTATTTAAATTAAATTAAAGGCCCATAGAGGGAATATTTATTTACCTCGTATGGCCACCTGCAGAAAATTTTCCCTCCATTATGCCCAGGCTCTGAATTTTAATTTGGTTGGAAGTTAGTTTTGAAACTTTCTAGAAACCCATTCATTGCCTCTTTAATTCTGCGTGAAGTTAAAGAACCATAGAGGGTATTGAGTCAAGTGCTCTGTTTTATTTGTTAAATTGAAATAGTTGACATTTAGGCTTTCTTATGTGTTCAAAATGTAAATACTTCTAGCGACTTGAATTGTTTTTTATGTACTGAGAAACTTTATTTTATTTTATTTCTGAAACAACATTTGTTGCTGCTTTATCACAAATATCTGTAACAGATAAAAAAAGAAGAATGATTTCACTCTAGACAAGAATAAAAAAGATACACAATCTGGATGAAATTCAAGACATTATTTGTTGTTATTCCCTAGGTTAGAAAAAAAATCTGATAACAATATAAATATTAATAATGGGGGAAAGATGTGTGAAAAATAAGCATGGTTTTATAAAAAAAGAGAAAGGATAAGATCAGTATCATTTTGTCTTAGGCATACAAAATTATTCATTTTACATAGTAAAAACAACTTCATCCTTATAATTTTGTTTATAAAATTAATGGCAGCTCGCTATGATAGTTTACCATGCATTGAGCAACTAATAAATATAAAAATTTATGAAATTTAGTACACGCAAATAATTTTACTGGGCTTTATTAATATTTTGGGAGTCATTGGATTGGCCACAAGTACAATGCTTTAGGGATGATACAAGCAAGATAAGTGTGGTATATAGCTATAACATCTAGGAAACTTGTCTGAAGATTATAACTATTTCAATGAAGATCAAGTAAAATTTAAGCAGTGATATAAAAAATTTCAGAGTAAAGAAATGTTCCGGAATATATCTTAGAGCACATTGAAAAAAATATTTTTTTTAAATTTGCCAACTGCATAGATAGTTGTGAAAAAGGAAGGGAATACATATAGCTTACATGAAATTGATTTTAGCTTACAAAAAACCAGATATAGAGTGTATGAGAGGCAAAGGAAAAGGTACTAAAAGTATACGCTTAAAGAGACTAGAAATTTGTATTGAGGATCAGAATTTCTTAACTGCGAGAATTTTGAGCACGTCCAGATATATAGCTGCAAACAATCATAGAACATGCTGGTTATGACCACAATTTTCTAGATTAACAATGGCACTGTATACCTATCTACGCAAACTCTATTTTTTTTTTCACCAATTAATGTTGATAATCTCATCATATGGAATCAGTTTTTAAATTAAGCAATAAACAAGATTGACCATATATTCTTATTAGCTGAATTGCTGTTACATTTTTCCAATATCAAATGCAAGAGTTTGAGGTTTTTCGTTTTTATGAATAGGGTCAAAACAGATGCAAGAGCTTAACTCGAAGTAAAACGACTTTTAATAGTTATTTTGAGTATTATCACAACTAGGTTGTGTACTTCGCACACCTTCAATAGTTATTTTGAGTACTATAACCGTAATCGTCGTTGTCATCATCTTCCTAATGCCAACCTACTTACAATAATAATATAGGAATTTGATCCTTTTTGTGGTGGCACATACTAACAGATTTGCAATCCTAGTCTAACAACCATCTCCCAACCGAGTGTTAAACCGTCCGCACCAGAAACTATGCTAGTATTTGCCATATTCTGCAGAAAAGAACTTTCTTATTGATCAATTTAAAAATATAGCTTATGTATTTATTTTATTAAGTAAGCCCTTTCAATTAAATGAAAATGTCTATTAGTTGCATTCTACCCAGTTAATATTTCCATTTAAGTCCATTATTTTTTTAACAAGAAGGTATCTTCAATTTAGATTGGAGCTCGATTAAATGACATGAATCAAAGAATAATTGATGGTAATAACCTACGTGCCATGTTTCAGACTCAAGCTGAAGGAAAGTAAGTTTTAAATGTCTTACTCCTGTGTTTCTTTTTTCACAAACGTACTAACACTGGGTTGTGAAAATGTTTTGCATGTATCATATTTCTTATCCATTCAAGTCGTATCTTTAGATAGATCATTGCAACAAGCACTCCTTTTTGTTATAGTTAATGATAGTAAATATGGGTTTCAAGTATTAGGGTGATAGAGTAAGCATTATTTACTTCATGATAAAAAAATTTAGAGCTAAATCTAAATTTTTTGGAAAGGTATTAAATGTAGTTATAACATGATTTTTATAATTTTTGTAAACTTTGCATGGAATTAGAGGACGATAAGAGCTTCTTTTGATCCTATAACGACTTGTCAAAAACTCTTATTTATCGGTACTGAGCCCAAATATGGTAATTTTTAAACAGAAAATGATGTTTTCTAAATTTTCTCAGAAACTGTTCAGCTTTTTTTAAATTTCGCAAGTTAATTTTTACGAATTAACAGTTTAAATATGTCTTGGAAGAAAATTTATATCAGTCATCTTGGCTAATGTTATTGTAAACTTGTTTTAAAAACTATGTGTTCATTGAGTCAGTTATAACTTTTAATGCAGATAATCAAACACAATTGCATAATTATCACAATACTCTCTGAAAATACTTGGAGCATTAAAGTAGAATGAAATATTTTTTAGATCTTTAATAGATAAATGTTGCCATGAAATATTTGGTATATTACTGATTTTATTGTCCGACTCATTTATTCAACTTCTTTTTCTAATAATCCTCACTCGCTCTTTCAACTATTTTAGCTGTGTGTAGATTGTTTCGATATTTCAATTTTGTACAGATGTCTAAGTTTTACACAATTTCACATTCAAATGAAAATATAACTGTCACTAAGTAGAGTAACAAATCATAAATGGCCAAACCATCACATTAGTCAAGGACTTTATATTTCTTATGCTAATTCGAAAACACTAAAAAGTAAACTTCCAAATACCCCTTCTGCCTGCCTTAAATCTTTCCCCTGATATAACTACATGTTGTATGTTGGAGCACGTCAAACCGTGTATAAATAAATTCTTCACTGTGATACTAATGATCTTTGTTCTCACAAATCTGCGGACGATATTGTAAATAAAATCATTGATATAGTGAAATCCAACAAAAAGGCTGATAATGTTGTTATCCGACTCGTGGAGACAATCTTAATAATGAAGCTTCTGAGGTAAACTATCTTTAAACTAACATTCGTTCGTGTTTTTATTTGACTAGTATTTTTCTAGCTGGGATTGAATTTAATGATAAAGTTAATGTTAGAATGTCAAAAATGCTTTTTAATTTTTAAGAACACTCAGATATAAATTTAAAATAATTTTTTAGCTATCTATAATACTGACACATCCAATTTCATTAAATACATGTTTTAGATTTGAAAAAACTCAAGTTCACATAAATCAAATCGAAAAAGCTCACAATGAGGATGTTTACAAATTGAATACAATAATACGTGAAAAGGAAGCTCTCAGCAAATTAGATGTACGTTCATTACAAGAAAAAATGAAAGACATGTTTGAAGACTTTAGCAGAAATAATACACATAAAGATACTTTATTGCAAAGCAAAGTAGATAATAGATTCGCAGAAATGGATAGGGTAAAAAATTTTAATTTAGCTTTTTGTTAATGCCTATGGTCAATTTACTTTGAGTCAAAATCAAAACGAAAAGAAATTTCAATGTTTATCAGTGCTGAAATCCACCCTTTTTATTTATTTAGATGTTATTAAATATAGATATTTAGGTTTTTTTTAAACGATGATTCTTAATATACTCATCTGTGGTTCCATATTTGTTTCATATTGCCACTTGAACAAATTTTTCGCTTTGTAATTCACGTGTTAATAATAAGATAGAGGGAATAATGAATTTTCATCATATTTTTAGCGTTTAAAGGCTGAAACAAAGCACATGATTGACCAATACCAAGACGCAAACGAGGAAACAGAACAAAAAAATAAAGAAATGAAGGATTATTTAAAGGAAGAACTTGAGAGAATACTAGAAAGATTTGAGGTTTAAAATATTTATTAGTTCTAGTGATGGCTGCAATATCAAGGTTAAACTAATTGGTTGTGAATTCAATTCTTCGTTTGACAATGGCGTTAAGATCCTTAAAATCCATTAATTTTCCTCAAAACTATTCACTAAAATAAAAAAAATTAAAATGAAAATTAGAAAAATAAACAGTTAGTTAATTTATATTTCCCATTTTAGTAATATTTTTATTACATATATGTGATTTATTATTTATATGAAGGGTCAATAAACTCCAACAGGAATTGGAAATTATGGTTGAATATGTAGGTAAATGTTATTAAGCATGGTGGTACTTAAATAATTTTCACTTAGCATTTCTTAATTCAATGTTAATGGTATAATGTGCTGAGTAAATATGCTCATTGATTTTCTAAGTTGATGATGAGGAAATCGCTTTTCATACACTTTTCTTATAGGGAATTTCATATACTTTTTAGAGCGCTTTTCTTATACTTCTCTTAGAGAACTTTCTATGTACTTTTCTTGGAGGGCTTTTCATATACTAAAAAGTATTTTAGAGGGCTTTTTATATATTTTTCTTAGAGGCCTTTCATATGCTTTTCTTAGAGAACTTTTCATATACTTTCCTTAGAGTGCTTTTCATATACTTTTTAGAGGGCTTTTCATTTACTTTTCTTAGAGGGCTTTTGATATACTTTTCTTAAAGAACTTTTCATATACTTTTCTTAGAGAACTTTTCTTATACTTTCTTATAGGGCTTTTGATAGACTTTTCTTAGAGAAATTTCATATACTTTTCTTAGAGAACTTGTCATATATTTTTCTTAGAGTGCTTTTCATAGAGGGCTATTCTTAGAGAACTTTCATATACTTTTCTTAAAGAACTTTTCATGTACTTTTTTTTGAGAAATTTTCATATACTTTCTTAGAGAGCTTTTCATATACTTTTCTTAGAGGGCTTTTCATATACTTTTCTTAGAGGGCTTTTCATATACTTTTCTTAGAGGGCTTTTCATGTACTTTTCTTAAAGAACTTTTCATAAACTTTTTTTAGAGAACTTTTCATATACTTTCTTAGAGAACTTTTTATATACTTTTCTTAGAGGGCTTTTCATAGAGGGCTATTCTTAGAGAACTTTTCATATACTTTCTTAGAGAACTTGTCATATATTTTTCTTAGAGTGCTTTTCATAGAGGGCTATTCTTAAGGAACTTTTATATACTTTTCTTAAAAAACTTTTCATATACTTTTTTTAGAGAACTTTTCATATACTTTCTTAGAAAACTTTTCATATACTTTTCATAGAGGGCTTTTCATAGAGGGCTATTCTTAGAGAACTTTTCATATACTTTTCTTAGAGGGCTTTTCATATACTTTCTTAGAGAACTTTTCATATACTTTTCTTAGAGGGCTTTTCATATACTTTTTTTAGAGAACTTTCATATACTTTTCTTAAAGAATTTTTCATATACTGTTTTTAGAGAACTTTTCATATACTTTCTTAGAGAACTTTTCATATACTGTTCTTAGAGGGCTTTTCATAGATGGCTATTCTTAGAGAACTTTTCATATACTTTTCTTAGAGAACTTTTCATATACTTTTCTTAGAGGGCTTTTCATATACTTTTTTAGAGGGCTTTTCATATACTTTTCTTAGAGGGCTTTTCATAGAGGGCTATTCATTATCAGCAGGTCACATTTTGTGGAAAAAATTCAGTTTTTTGTTAAATGACATCTATCAAATTGAAAGTAAAAAACTTTTAAACCCAGTGAAGGCTATATATTATTGGCGAAAATCATGCATATGGCATATTTTCCTTATAAATTATATTGTAGTTTAATACGATTAATGCAAAAGTTTTGATTTTTTTTTTTAATTTAATATAGTATTTTATTTTTATTTATGTCTTAAAAATATACAAATACGAAATATGAATTTTATGTATAAGTCATAATATTGTTGATAAGTAAAAATACTACTAACAGCTTCAAAGTCTTTTTGAGCTGCTAAGCTTAGTTTTGTTATAGTATGATAAAATAAAAAAAATTTAATTGTCAAATTATACTAAATGAAAATGATTAGACAAATATTCATTTATTCTCTGTTCAAATATTTGATTCATACTCTGTCCTAACAAGCTTTATGAAACTTATTAATAAATTTTTTTAGAAGAACAGCGATGTAGGTGGAGCTACGCTAGACGAGCTTCGAAGAAATATTAAATCTATGGAAAAAGATATGGAAAGGAATAAGAAAGATATTGAAAAAGTATTGAGAGCAGAAATATCTTCAAGGTAAAGGATCTTATTAATTCACTCTAGTTCATATGGTATACCACTATAACTTTTAAGTTCATGACCATTTGTCATCCCTTTGAAATTTTTCACAATACTTTTTAATCATAATATTTTTAGCTCATTATATGGAATTTACCCAACTATACGGATATATTAGGCCTATAAACAACATTTTTGAATTAAAGAAAAAGGTAAAGTTTTTTTCTTAAACATAGTTAAAGTTATAGATCTTTTTACCTATTTGGCCTATAGAAAAATCCTGTTTTTCGGTAGGTTTCCATTATTTTTCAATTAATTTCGTAGTTGGTTGCTACTCCAACTAAAGTTTATACTCAGTTTCATCATGTTTTTAAACTTTTTATCAAAGTAAATAAAAAATCTTACTGGATAAAGTAAGTCAGAAAATTTTAGAAATGGTTTGAAAGTGTTTATACTGTCACTAACGTTAGTATCTTTGATAAATTATTCTAAATTTTTGAAGTATGGCAAGAAATAGAATTCTAACCCTTTAACGAAGTTTTTGTTGGTTTTCTATTAGGACTAGTGATTCTATTTGTTGATTTTTAAAGCAGTTACATTGCTAATTTTTGTAAAGCCCAAAAACTTGCTATTGTTGGATGGAAAAATTATATTTACTTGTTTTAGGTTGTGAAAAATTATTTCAAAATTTCTCTGCTCAAAAATTAATTGTTTTAAAACATTCCATGTTACCTACCAAACATTCTGCTTTGATATTGTGCACAACGTCCTTTATAGATTTTTTGCCTATATTGGTTTTCAAAATGATGTGGTTATTTCTTTTGCAAAACTACTTTAGGAGATATAAGAACTAGATTTTATATTATTTAGGCTCACACAGGGAGAGAAATTAACAAGTGATGTGATACAAATTCGTAAAGACATGAATGAGGGACTTACTTTTATGCAACAATGTCTCGCTGATAATAAAAAGAAACTAGCCCAAGCTGATGAGATTGTATGTATAATTTGTTTATTTATTAGATGAACTAGCTAAATATTTATACTTTTACAATTGAAGCAGCAAGCAAAAATGAAGATTTGGCTAATACTCAAGAAATAGAGTATTAATAAGCCACATTAAACTATAAGAAATTCCTATGAATGAATATGCTTAACCATGCAAAACAACAGGCATCTGTTTCTAGTTAGCATTAAAAATACTGCCTCTCTTAAAGTGAAAATTTTTAAGCATTATTTCACCAATTGGCATAATGAAAAACATCTACTAGTACCTGAAAATAATGTTCATTATAGACATAATTATTAGTAACGAAAATTTAATAGTACTGCATCTCATGGTATCTGAGACCCTTGGCCGTAAGACTTGACTTGGTAAAAAATGGTTCGGTAGTTAAATCAAAAATACATCCAATTAAAATGGCTTCAATGATTTCATAAACTTTCTGAATGCACCTGCACATTATTTTGAAAAAACAGGTGCTGATTGGTAAAATGTCTAATATTGAAATTAATGGTGAAAGTTTGATTTCATATCCTTCTCCCAATATCTATGTATGCTCACGGCAAAAGGTGCGATCACATAGATGATAGAGATATTGAATGCCTTCCACCATACCTTAATTCAAATATAAGGGGATTGTGAAGTCCTATGAAATTGCCTCATATTTATGTCATTTTCAAAAAACACCCTGTCAAGTCTGTGAAAGGTTGGCATTGGGAAGGGCATCTAGCTGTAAAATATCACTTATTAATCGTTAATATTGCCAATTAATGTTAATGTCGACACACTGCAAGGTTGAGCAAATGAGGTAGTTGTAATATTAGAGGAGAGATCTGTTGATATGGTTTGTGCACAGGAAGTCAGATGGAGAGAGTTTTACTAAAAATTTTAGAAAGTAGAAGGAAATGATATAAGCTCTTCTGGATTAGTATTATTCATGGATTTTGGGGAGTAGGCATATTCATAGCAGAGAATTGGGTGTAAAAATTAATTAGTATCAGTCGTGATTGTATCACGGTGATCAAGTTTTTATTGGTAACAGAATCATCACATCTGCGCCATTGAGAAAGATAAAGATAAGTTTTATGATGAGTAATTGCATTAAAATCTGAATTAATAGACAATTAACCTTCCATGTAAAGCTGCCACACCTCCTAAAAATCCTAAAATCTTATAAAAACTTTATAATCTAATATCTTGTGATTCTCTCCCGAATCTTTCAAATTACATTCGGTTTTTGGCCTTCGCACTTCTTAAATTTGCTTTGTTTTTTTTCAAACTTCAAACTTGATTTATTATGGACTAATTTTCATTTGATTGAATAGTCTTAATCCAAAATTATTTTTTGTTTGCACATGATTTGTGCACTCTCAACTTTATCTAACTTTTCTTTTTTTTTTTTTTTTTACAAATGTGAGGTTCTGTTTCTCAAAAATCAATGACTTTATGCGAGACTTCTTTAGCTGCTCACTTTTATTTATTGTTTATTTATTTATTGTTTATTTATTTATTGTTTATTTATTTAATTTGCATTTTAATGATGTTAAAATAAATAATTTCTATAAATTAGTGTATATCAATCTGTCGTCTAGTTTATAATAGGTTTAATAGAGAAGATAACAATTAGAAATAAATTGTATACTAAATTTAAGTAAAAATTTTAAAAGATTTGTTTTTATTTGGCACTATATTCAGGCTAGTGTTTATATTTTTTAGGTCTAAGTCTAAGAAATTTTAATAATTATAAGCACCAAATCTTAAAGTTCCTAAGTTTTTCTTTTACTAATAGTCGTGTTTGTTTTTAAATTAGCTTTTTTGGTATGTAATTTCTGCTTCCTTTAAGAATTTTCATGTGATTTTTAGATAATAACTTGGTGTTTATGATAGATTTAGTTTTATTTTAAAAGTACAAGTCAAGATTTTGAGTCAATTTGCTTACTCTTGTACAGAAAAGTCAAATCATATCATAGTAAAGTTCTCTTTCACGCTTCTTGTTTTCATTTTTCGTCGTAATTTTGACGTTGGTGTTATTTATATTAGAGGATATAATAATAAGAGTTTATTTTTATATCTTTATATTTAAACAATTAATAAGTATTCTAGAACAAATAACTCATGAATCACTCACAATCTTGAGGCTTATCTGTTCTTGAGCCTCACAGTTTGTAATGATTTGGTATGCAAAAGCAAATTCATTTCTGTCACGTGAACTCAGCACTTAGATAGCTGGCATCTAATACCTCTAACGTCTCCTGCCTATATTAGAATATTTTATGTTGCATTTCTAATATTCTATTTATAGAAACAGTGGCAATATCCTTGTAATAGCCTTTTTTTCTTTAGTTATTTTAGCTTCAAATTCCTTGTATGAGAAAAGAAAATATCTGCAGATTAAAAGTTATCCCTCTAATTTCACCTACCTAATCTTTATACCCTTCCTTCTGTTTTTGAAACAGTTCCAGGTTATAAAATAATCAAATTCCACTGTTAAATATAATCAAATTGAATTTAATATCTATATCGATGATTCATTAGGTTTTAACAAGCAATCAAACATAATTATATTATGATAAAAAATGATACTATATTATCAAAATAAATAGATTTGGTTATTTTTCGTGTGAATTTCGTGTGAAACTTATAAATTCAACACATGGAGTAGTTAATAGTAAATATTTCGTGAGATGTAAAAGCTATTTTTACCTCAAAAGTCATTGAGTTACTACTGTTAGCTATGCCACAAATATACGATAAGCCAACAATAACTAAATTCTAATCACTATTCTTTAAAACAATTCTTATTTCTACTCTCATATTTATAAGCTCAAGACAAAAGTTTATTCAACAAAACAACTTTTATAACCGGAAAAACTAATGGGTAAATTCATAGGACCTGTTGGGGTAAATTATATTTAAAAGAATGACCCGACATTTCTTGCATTAAAATTTAGTGGCACTACAAGAATAAGATAAGTAGAGGACAATCACATATGGCTTCAATAACTACCTCATTTTCTGAATGTTAGGGTTATCTTGCCCATCATGGTGCGTATGTAAACGATCAGTCCGCACAGCATCTCTGTTTACTGTGAATTGAACCTTACGCCAGAATAACTCACATTCATCTCCCGAAAAGGATAATATAAAAAAAAAAGTTTTCCTTATTTTCTTTGCATTTTCTAATAAGCAGCTGCTAGAGCTAAAAATCACTCAAAGGTAAAATTTGATTAAACAACATATCACGTTTCCCAGGATTTTATTAATATTTTAAAAGCTTGTTAAGAAAATACTTAAGATAATAAAAATGTTGCAGGTTGTAAAGAAAGAATCAAAGAATTTTTACATGCAAAATAATGATTGTTCTTGAAATAAAACTGTTTGTATATCTAAAAATCAAGCAAGTTTGTTTAAAAGTTATTACTTCAGTCTTGTGAATACAATATGTAATCGTATGATATAAAGCCTATTCCAGGAGGATATTAATATCTATATAGTTATTATTGTTTGACCTATTAGATTAGGTTTCTGAGACAAAGTTTGGCTAATTTCAGCAATGACATCTATGGTCGAGTTTTTTGTTCAAACAAAAGTATTCTTTTACAAGTAAGAATTAGAAGAACAAATACTTTTATATCACACAAAATTGAGTAACTAAACTTCACGACCGCGAGTTCGTTTTTGTTAGCTAGACATTTCATATTTCATGAGAAAAGTCCATTATGTATCTTGATTGATCAAGATAAAATTGCTTTGTGTTCTAAACAGTTTTTGAAGGAATCCACAAACATTGTCGAAACTCTTAAAATACTGCAAATTAGCAATGCATTTGCTATAAAAATGTGCATAATAAACAAATGCACACGTGCCATCTCATGAGAAAACAAGGTTTTTTTTTATTAGTTCTCATTCAAGCAAAACCAATTTTTCAAAAATCTGGTATCTGTGAACAAAAAACTTTATTTGATATTGTGTGTTCCTATATGATGCCACGAATTGACATTCTTCGAAAAGCCGTCTTGTTGGAGAACCAGCAAATTCAACGAAAAAAACATTAGCCTTTTGCACTAAAATATAATTATTATGCGGAAATATTATTATTTATTTTTACTTGTGAATGCCGGTGGTAACCATTACAAAAATACGAGAAAAAGTCCTCCTCATTTTTCATGCTTTTTTCTTTTGAGAAATATTTCCCACTAATTCCAACAAGATGTCATTTCTGAATTTAACTGCACTTTCATTTATGACTGTTGTTATCAATTCATCATCTCAATAAATTCTTTCAGTATGTGAATCTTTAAATTTTTATACAAAGAAGTCGCAATAATTGAGTTTTGTTACAAAAATTTTGGTCTGAATTTGGTAATAATATGAGTGTTCTTTTTTTAAAGAGAATGACACATCAATTTTTTCCAAGAAGAAGTTTGCATCGGTCTCAACAGCTTCGTAAATAAATTTGTCTTTGTGAGTAAAGGAGCATTTGTTTTCCACGCAATCATTTCCACAACAAGTAAATCTGGGGATGCAGTGATAAAAGAATGATCGGTGCTGATAAATAGTCCAAAATTTTTAACATTAATTTTCTCATGTATGCTCTCGTTAATTTTAGTATATGCTTTTAATGCAAATATTTTAAGATTTAATTTTAACATTGGTTTATAAAATACCGCAATTAATTTTGACCACTTATTTTAAAGAACAAACGGTTATTAAAAACATAATAACATAAAACGTCGACAAAATGTAGTCAAATGTCAACCCAACGTGGGCCTCAAACTCACAACCCAGTGATAAAGAGTCTCACGCTCTACCAACTGAATTGGCCGCGTTGTTGAAATAAGCCTTGTTTTATGATCTTCCGCTATCAGTCTCTTTTACGATATCCTTTTCAGTAATATATCTATGGAATAAGTGTTAAAAGTACTATATATTGATGCCAGAAAGGCAGAGATATGCCTTAACATTTTCTATTATATATTTTACAATTTATAGTTTTATCACTGAGAGAAATCTGACATGTTTGATTAGTTTAAAAAAACAAACTTTAGAGCAATGTGTCTTTAAAAGAAAACCTTTCCAAACACAAGATAGATATCTTCTTGAGTCATTTTAACACCAACTTCTTTTGCCCATCCTCTTATTGTATTACTTAAGTTCCTCTTCAGTGACTGGGCCTGGTGCAAGTAACAAGTAATTTACAATGCCTGGGTATGATATTTTAGAAAAATATCATGTTCACACATGAAAGATTCAAGACATATGGATCAACATTATCAATTTTTCAAATTTTTTATGAAATTCTTTCCTTGTATCTGTTTTTGTGATCAGTTGATAAAAGGTCATACTATTCGGCTTGTGACATCTATTCATTGCTCTTCGCAAGAATGTTTTGATTTTTTTTTGTGCTCCAACTTGGTAGCATAAAAATTGTTCACCTAAATTTTCGTAATCAATGACGTATCTCGGTACACAGAATGGAGGTGCTTCTTAACGCTCAACATGATATGGTCCTTGAAATAATTTAAAAACATTACAGAACGTTACCCAAAAATGACGAAACCCTACTAACTAAAGACGAAAAATACGCCATTTCTATGCTAGAATCCGCAACTAAGAAAATAGGCAAGTGATGCTAAATAGGTTTACTTTGGAAAAATATAACCATTAACTTACCGTTTAATAAACTGTTAACCAAAAAACGACTAATATCACTAGGACGCAAATCTATTATAAATCCAAAAATAGTTTATTAGAAATTGGTGAACTATACAAGGAGGTAATTCAGGGTTACTTTTGGAAAAAACATGCTCAAATTCTGACAATGAAGGCAAATAATAAAACCTGTTACCAATTATATAATCCACTATTTAGTCCTAAAATCAAATAAAATCAGACCATTTTTCAATGACGCCACAAAATTCATAAACAAGTGCCTTTTTAGACACTGTTGTAAACAAGAAAACATATTAGAAGGATCAGATCATCTAAGAAAGTAAGTAACAGTACTTCTCAGATTTCGACAACATGAATATGCTGTGACTGAAGATATTAAAGGAATGTTCCATCAAGTTAAGGTTTGTGAGAAAGAAATGAACTTATTGAGAATTCTATAGCGAGAGAGGCCACTAGACGAAATAAGCAACATGGTAATGATAATTCATATATTCAATAAAAATTATTCACCTGGTATATCAAATTACACACTAAATCGATATGCAATAGATGAAGAAATCAACTTTGAAAAAAGAATCATAGAACCGATCGACAAGGACATTAACGTGGGTGACTTTAACTCACTCTGAGCTATAAGTGATTTTCAAATAATAACTTTGTACTTACGAGATATATTATTGCGTTTTTTATTAATAAATACAAATAAATAAAGTTAACTAAAATGCTTACTTCTCTTTTACTATTTGATGACTTATTTCATGAACAAATTTTTTTTGGACTGGTTTATTAATTTTATTTATGATGAAAAACCATTATTATATTTGGTTGTATTAATCAATTTTTTATTAGATTTATTAGATAATGATTTTGGGGTACAATTTATAACTGGACACATTTTTAGAAAAATATTTCGCAAAATTTTCTAGTATTATCCTCATTTTATTCATATTATCTATTTTCTAGATTAATTCTCTTAATATTTGAGTAGAAACAACTTAAATGTCTTATATATCATAAATCTGTGCTGTAAAAAGAGAGTGGTAACTAGTTCATCGTAGATGGTGACTTTAACTGCCATGTTACCTGCAATTTTTAGAGGTGTGCATGAGGCAAAACTAAATTTTAAACCATGGATTTCAAAGAATATTTTAAAATCTTTTAAAAAGCGAAGAGATTTGCATAACAGATTTTTAAGAGCCAAAGATAATGAAAGAAGACAGCTTTTGTATGCTCGTTTTAAAGTCTATAGAAACTTGATAGTCACACTCATTAGAAAAAGCAAACAAAACCATTTTAACAAATATTTTTCTGATAATATAAAAAATCTTCGAAGAATCTGGAAAGAATTAA
Source organism: Euphysa ruthae (assembly GCA_035046665.1). Taxonomy (NCBI): domain Eukaryota; kingdom Metazoa; phylum Cnidaria; class Hydrozoa; order Anthoathecata; family Corymorphidae; genus Euphysa; species Euphysa ruthae. Next base: position 24,344 of record JAUZNK010006158.1, read on the forward strand.
AAAAAATTATGCAATTAAAAAACAACACAAGCTTTTTATCTGTATTGTAAAGGATGATCTTAAATTAAAAGATCCTTTTGAAGTTTCAAGCGCATTTAACTCTTGCTTTTCTTCCATTGGGAAAATTCTCCAATCTGAAGTACAATCTTCTCATATTCACTTTACAAAGCATCTAAAAAAAAATGCAAATATTCATAGCTTATTTGTTTTTCTCCAAAAAATAGCCTCAAAATCATGAATCTTATTTCAAGATTAAGGTATAGCAAAGCCTCTGGTTCTAATAGTAAACCAACAACCATTTGTCAAACATCTTAACAATGAAATTTCCGTCGTATTATCTAATTTTTTTATTTTTCTTTTTCAACAGGTGTTTTTCCTGATGTACCAAAAGTTTCTTCAGATCTAACCCTTTTTCAAAAAGGATCAAAATAAGACGGTGGGATCTATAGGCCTTTTCCATTATTGTAAAATATTAGCAAACTATTAGAAAAATTTATTTATTCCCTCCTATATCGCTTTTTAAATATCCATAACTATATTTCGGAACTAAAATTCGGATTTCGAGCCAAACACACAACGAAAAAATTAGTGAAGTCCTTAATGCTGGTCATTTTTATAGACTTCAAAAAAGCATTTGATACCGTGGATCATGACATCCTTGTTTCCAAATTTGAAAATTATGGCGCCGTGGTATTACTAAAGATTGGTTTACATCGTATTTATCAAATCGTAAACAGTTTGTATATATAAAAGGTTTTCGATCTTCATTTAATGATATCCAATTTTTGGGTATAGCAGCGATACTTTCTTGGTACCCTTCTAATTTGAATATACATCAATGATCTCAACACCTAAGTTAAAAATTCCTTGGTTCACTTTGCTGATGACACTAACCTTTTATATATTAACATGCCATTGAAAACTCTATGCATATAGATAAATTATGACCAGAAACGTGTAACTAACTGGCTAAATGCTAATCGCCTATCTCTCAATGTAAGCAAAACAGAATTCGTTATATTCCGTAACCCCCGGAACTCAGTATACTATAAAGTTAACATTAAACGTTTATATCCATCTAATTATATTAAATATCTTGAAATCTTGCTAGATAAACATTTATCTTGGAGACCTCACATTTATGAGCTCGCTAAAAACTGAATAAAACAAATAGTATGCCTTCTAAACTTTATTATATTAATAATCTTCAAAAAAAAAAACAGAAACTATGTATTAACTTTTTAACATATAAAACAGTGAGTTCAGAAAAAAAGTATAAAAACTACAAAAATCTCTTTGAAAAACTGAAAAAAAAGAGAAAACAATC
>JAUZNK010006169.1:0-25665 GCA_035046665.1 Euphysa ruthae
ACCGGGTTCTAAATACATAAATTTCATCTTCCAGAATGTTTACACACCCTACTTAATGGTTTAAAACAAAAAAAAAAAAACTAGTTTTACAAAAATTTCATTTTTTTTCATTTTTCCAAAAAAATGGCTGTGCCAGAGTACCGTTTCTTAGAAAAATAGTTAGGTCGCTAAGGGTTAAATTGATATTTTTCAAGAATAACTTTAAAGTCAATAATAATTGTACAAAGATTTTCTTTCTTTGCATCAAATCAGTTTTTTTCAATTTTCTGAACAGCAGTGTCTGTTTTTTTTCTGGCTATAGCTTCTTTTTTTTTGGGATAGTTATGTCTATCCAATTGACATGGTCTCTTTGACATTTTGCCACTTGGATATTGCTAGAGAAATATACCTGCTAGCGCTAAAATTCAGGACTGATCTGAAATGAATAATACCATTAAGTTGTTTTTTAAGGATTGTGTAAAATTAAGTCCTTGTTTAAGTGAAAATATCAGCAAAATTTTTCTGGATGATTTGGTTAGCCCAAAGTTATTCATCTGACTGAATATGATTCCTCCTTCAGATTTTAGCTTCATAACGTTGCACCCATTTCCAAAGAGTAGTACCTCAAAATATTTCCTTTATTATTTCAATGTTGGCGTTATACAGAGGTACTTTATTTATAGAATTTATTTGTTACTTACTTTATCATTACTTCTAAAGAGCTATTAATTTAAATGTATGCAATGTAAATCTAAATACTACAATATTTATTATAGAAACATCTTAAGTGAACTAAAAATATCTTATTGGCAATCTACTTTGTTCTGTAATAATGTTGGAAACAAGTTCCCTGATGAGTTATCTGATGTAAACTTGGTTCAGTTATCTGTATGTAAACTTAGAGCTGAATTAACCCACATATGCAGCTGGTTTTCTATATACTCCCTTGTCACAAACCCTTTAAAATTCTGACTGATGTTTCTTATAGCAAAAACAAATAGTATAGATTTATCTTTATCTAGTTGTAATAAAAAGATTGCTGCCAATAACGAAGTAGAACTGTTATGTGTAAATATTGATAAAAGACTGCCTCTTTCCAGTCATATTAGTATTTGTAAAAAGGCAACCCAGAAACTGTGAATCATTATAACCCCTTGTCGGTATCTCAATCAAGGTTGTTAGTGTACGCCCATGTTCTCTCATATTTTTCTTATTGCCCTTTGATCTGGATTTTTTGTTCCAAAAAGGAAATGAATCTTACGAACAGAGTTCAGAAGAGGGCACTAGAACAATCTACAGCAACTTTGATTTAGATCTTAACGAATTGTTAACTATTGACAACAGTTTTAGTATGACACAAGAGATTTACAGTTACTGATCACTGAAATATATAAGTCTATTGATCATACAAGTTCTAAACTAGTTCAAGATCTTTTCTCATTGAAACAAATTCCTTATAACCTTGAAGTAATTTTACATTAAATCTTCCTCTCAACTTTTCTAAAACCTATGGAAAGGTGAGAGTTGTTCATGTAAGTGTTGTACGTAATTTTTGTTTTATATTTCTTAATTTTAGTTGAGGTTTTTATTTATATTGAAGCAAAAATAATTTGTTGGAATATATTATTATCTATGAATGTTTTAAATTATCATTGTATTTGTTTATAACGATGTTATTATTCAATGGTAAATAAATAAATTGAATTGAATTGATACAAATATATGCATAAAAAACTGCCACGTGTGGGATGCTTGGTTGATACTTCTAAAAAGTAAAAAAATGTTTTGAATTTTGTCCATTGAAAATTTATAGTTTCAGTGAAGCACCAGTGGAGCAAGCATATGAAAGGATGGATAAAATACGAAGGAAACAGCAGTATAGCTGACATCTAATTGATAAATGGTCAATTGAGCAAGCAAGTCTGACAAATTTGTGTCAAATTTATGTCAGGGATTTGTTGAACAGTCTGTTTAGACACTTAAGTAGTACAAAAATCTCACTGTTGAAAACAAAGCTGTATTATTTAAATGAATTCTGTAAATGCACATTTTAAGATTTTTAAAAATCTCGGTTGACAATCACTGATTTTATAAGGCCAGCATATATAGCATGGTAAAATTAAAATTTAAAAGTGAAAAAAGAAAAAAATATCGTGGTCCTAAAATCAAAGATGACCAAGGCGCACATCACACCACTTACATGTGTTTTTAATCATGGCCAGCCAGGCCTGTTGTTGTGGCTGAAAATACAATTTACCAATTGCCAACCTCTGATTCACCTGGTTGTTTTTTTTTTAATGTTAGAAAATTTTATTTCTGATAATCTTTATCATTTTGTTAAAATATTAAGTCTTAAGACTTATGAGCATAAAGTGGGCCAAGTTCTAGACAGATCAATTTTTAATCATTAATATACATTTTTTACTTTTTATTTGAAACTGTTTTATCCAAGAGCTAATTAGTAACTAAAGCTTTTATTTGATTTACATCAGGTTTTAAGATTTAATTTATTAGTAAAATGCATAATTTTTTTGAAAGAGGTTCATTGAAGTCATTGCTAAGCAACATTGACAACTCAGACATAATCTGCGAGCACAATCTACCTATGTACACACCTGAAGAACTAATTGAGGAAGCTTTTAAAAGGTGAGTGTATCATAAATAGTAGCTAAAACATTTCCTTCCCCTTAAGCCTTTCCCTTTCTACCTGACTGCTTTCCTGTCTCTTTTCCTTTGTATGATACATGGTTTCAGATGCAGTCATTGTGTAGCCTAATGGTAGCCTGTTGTACTTACGCACAAGTCAGACCTATGACTTGAGCTTATACTCTGTATACTACTTGTTGTCACAGTCAATCATATGTGGTATTAGCAAGCTGCCATATGGCATTATTACATGACAATAAATTTTGAGTAAATATGGTCATTTCTTTTATAACTGTAATATGCTTCAAAAGGAAATTAAATGTGTTCTTTTTTTTTTAATACATGAAATGCACCTCTCTTTACCAGTTTTATTTTTAGAGAACATAGTTTCTTTGTTTTTGTTTTAGTGATCCAGATGTGTTTTTCATATCAGAACAAGAGCATGAAATACTTAAATCTTTCTTCATTATCAGTCATGATTTACACATATCTTTTGAACCTTGTATTGAAATCAACACTATGAGAAAATTTCAAATATACCCAGGTAAATTTGAATTATGTTTTAATCTATTAAGCATTAGCTAAAAAACCATTAAGATTCTGTTATTTCATATATTTTTTTTTATAATTATGACTTTTAGACCTCTCTAAAATGTTGAATTATTATAGATTCTAAGGTACAAAGATATTAAATTTCAAATTTTTTTTTTTTTTTTTGTTAACTTTATAGTAAGTGCAGGACTGTATTCAGTGTTGTTTTGATAGCATTGAAATGCTATAAGCTCTATTATTGCCTGTATTATATACTAATATACAATAAAAACAGAATTTGGCTTTACTTTAAAGCTTTATATGCAGATGATTTTCAGCTTGTCTTAGAATTTAGGAATATAACAATGTTTTTAAAAATAAGTTTTTCTAAATGATTTGTTGCACTTGAAATTTCAAATAGCAGTTTTCCTATAACATTGTTTTTATAGTTATTTCGCGGGCCATTTAAATCATATGAGCTATTGTAGATAACAATGTTAAAATGAAGTTAACTCAAAATTACAGATATTGATCATGTGCAAAATAGTGTATTTTGATTATATAATATCTTAGAGATTAACTTATGTTTCTTTTTTTTTGCTAGCTCTTATTTTATGATATTATTTTACATTTAATTGAAATTTTTTCTTTAGACTACTGTAAAGAGTGTTGCAGTAATAGGTTGGCAAAAGAAGCTCTGAACTCTCTACAATACACACATGCTCCTGTTTATGTAAGGCGCAGGCTGAAGCCAAACAATATCCAAAATACTCAACTTAATTTACATTCACAACAAAGTATTGAAAATAAATTGGTAATATTATTTTGCTTAAGATTAAAAAAAATTTTTTTGTTTTTTCAATTTCTTTGCTATAAGCTCAATAATAATATTCAACGGTTTGATGAAAATTTTTCAATTTGTTATTCTCAAATTTTTAATGCATTTTTAAACATGAAAAACATCTTAATTATAGATCCAATAAAAAATAAAATCACTATTTTAAGATTTTTTCAAAATTTGCTCATCAACTTTTTCTTAAAATTAAATGAAGAAGGTTAAATGAAGGGAAATTTTTGACCTGTATGAACACCTGCTGAAAATTCCCGTTCAGTGGCCTGGATCCAATTTATGAATCAAAAATGACAAAAATTTGTGCTTTTTAATTTTTCACCAAAAGTTACATTTTGATTGGGAAATGTTATTTCTAAGAAATTTGGCATGTCGTATATTTTTAAAACACTATAGGGCCCAGTCCCCACGACCTAAAGCATAGTCATTTTAGGCCTAAAAACCACATTTTTGAATTTTTATTTAAATTTTTATTTTAAAACATATTTTTAAATCTAGCATCAAGTTAAAGATTCATAGAAGGTAATTTGTGACCCAAATGTCAGTTTTTGGACCCATGCAATGAAGGTCTTACGAATTCAGTGCTGTTCAGCTGTCAGTCAGTTCACCTGTGCTAGATCTCCATATCAGTTTATTACTTTTTAAAATTTTTTTGCATGAATATAAGGGTTAATAAGACAAATAACGTGACAGAGCCAGAATTTTGTAAAATACTTGTTAGCCTAATTTTGGGGTAAATGAGACAAAAATGGACCAAAAATTTTTTACTTTTCTCAAAATCTGCTCATTAGTTTTTTTGACTTTTTCACATTAAGAAGTAAAGGATAAGAAATAGATAGCCTATTCCAGGATTCTCAAGAATTCTTGTTCTTGCTATATCATTTTTCCATTTTTCTACAGATCAGCTCATTTTTTTTTCTAGTTACCAGATATTTACCCCCTGGATTTTCCCCTGGACTATTACCCCTGGACAGTTACCCATGGACAATTACCCCCAGACATTTACGCTTTGGATATTCACCCATTAGGACACACACCCCTGATTTAAATACCCTCTAGGACAATTACCCACCAGACATTTACCAGATTTTTTTAATAATTTTTTATTATTATTCACAATATGTGTTTGTAGCACGCGTTAAACATGTTTTTCTTTGAAAATACGGACGTTTTCTTTGTAAAACTTTTCATGAACCCAGCAAAGAACTTTTGTCGTGTTTATTTTAAATATAATTATTTTAACACGTCAGAGAATACGTTGTTGTTTGACTGAGTTGACATGGCTCTCGAGTTTATCATGCTACCTAGCAGGAAGAGAAAGTTGATATTCAAAGACTATTTGTTGAGCAGAAGGAATTGGCAAATTAAGCAATATCATGGGAATTTTCAAAAAAGAAGAAACAATCATGTCAGCCAAGGTAAAAACAAATAATGACATTTTTGTTGACTACACGAACGATCACACCTGCTCAGCTTTTCTAAATCTTGTAGATGTTGCGGTCTTAAGGCTCATATTGCGATGACAACGCAGGCTAAGACTGATGACCAAACACAGGTGATAATCGGCCATTAATTGTCAGAGGAAGAGAGAGAAAAACTGCCAAATCTTGAGACGATGAGACAAAGTATTCGATGTGCTAGAGAGGGAGATAAGCCTCCAGCGCCTCCTGCAGTTAACCATGGATTTGTCATTCCACCACAGTACCAAAATATGGACAACGGTGATCTTTTTATTCATTATGATTACAACGATCCTAATATGGGAATCTTGATCTTTGCAACGGATGAGAGTTTGGGTATTTTAACAAATGCTGATAACTGGTATTTGGATGGGCCATTTATTGCCACTCCCCTGCAGTTTCCTCAAATATATCCAGTTCATGGACTGAGTGGGAATTATCATGTTGTTGGGTGCTATGCTTTGTTACCAAGCAAAATAAGAAACATGCTGAACTTTTACGGTAAGTTCAATGGCTGCCAAATGTGGGAGCACCTCAAATAAGCATGATCGATTTTGAACAAGCTTAAATTGGGACAATTCTGACAATTTTTCCGAATTCGTCATTTTTAATATGGATACCTATTCCATCTCACCCATTCGATATATTATCGCGTCCAAGCTAAAAGCCTACAACAACAATATCTTAATGTATTCCGCAGTAGTATATGTATGAATGGAGCTCTTGCATTCATTCTAATTGCTGATATTATACAGTACTTCAATGCCCTTGCTCAGCATTGTGTAGGGAATCAGCAAGAAATTTTTGATTACTTCGAAAAAAATTATGAAGGTGAAGTCCATCGAGGAAAAAGAAGACCACCGATGTTTCCGCACACTTTATGGAATATTAAGTGTGGTCAATGGACAAACAATATGCTGGAAAGATGTCATAGGCAGTTTGGTCAGTGTGTTATGATCACAGATCCCACAGTCTGGATATTGATCAAGGCTTTGCGACGTAATGCTGCTATCTAACAAATTCTTGTGTGGTAGTTTATCACTAGAAATCACACAGCACAACAGAGGCATGCTTATCGGGATGTAAATAACCGTATCAAGAACCTATTATTGGCTTTTTGAGAGGAATCTCATTCAACCTTGCTCATTGATTTTGTTTTTTGTCTTTACCATCCTTTAAATTTGTTCACATATTTTTTTTTTTTATTATGTAAAACTTGTATATATTCTTGTGTTGTTTTTAAGATTGATTAATTTTTTATCTTCTAATTTTTTGCATGAAGTTAAAGGTATATATAGGCAAAGGTATATAGAGTCTAAATTTGCACTGCTTGTTTTTATAGAGCTCAAATATGGTAATTTTAGATTCAAAAACAATATTATTTTTGAATTTTTCTCAGAATCTGTTAATTACTTATTTTTTATATATTGCATAAACTTAGAGGACCATAAAAGTGCATTTTTTGACACAAATTGCCACCTTCCAAAAATTTATGTGCCATCTCTAACTTTTTTCAAAGTATTCAGTTTTCATTGTTGGTTTATTTTCAATGGTTTCTACTATGATATAATGATATAAACATTTTGTGCATTCAGACATCAATTAATGTTATTAATGGAATTATATATTGGTTTATTCATTATAAGAAGATAAATTTTGTTGGAGGTTTTTAAATTTTTTGTAAAATAAAATTAGTCCATTGAGGCTAAATTTCTTCTCTTTTTTTTTTGGCTTGGGTTCTAACAGAAGTTTCCTTATTTCAGAAAAGATATATATATATATATTATTTTTTAGCTTATTTCAAAGCCTATAAAAGGTGATGGTTGTCGTAGAAGTGGAAGGTATTTCCTTTTCTTTTCAACATTATCTTAATGGCTTTTTGAATTTTTATTCACAAGGCTAATAAAATATCCGTATTTTTTGTTTTTATAGGTCTTTTATATTTATACATTTATTTTTAAGCACTCTATGTCTGTTTTAAATAACTGAGTTTAAATAAGTGATTATTACCTGTAATATTCAAAATATTTTTAAGCCCCCAAGATACTTGTTTAAAGATTTGTCATAAAAAACTTGATGAATTTTATAGATTGAGATTTTTATAATAAAAATGCGATTTTTTATTTGAATTTCAGACGGTTTGAGTTATTCGCTGGATAAATACTAAATAAACGGTCCAAAGTATTTTTTATAATTCAAAATTATTTTCATTTCCCCAATAAATGTAGGTAACATCAGTAAACTTATAATGGTTTAAAAAATCGTTGATTAAAAAATATTTTTTAAAGAAGTTTTTGTGTGCATAGCTGCCTGTGTTTTTCATTGATACTTTGACTGTTTAATTTAGACACCGGTTGCGCAGGGATGAATATATGGTGCATGTAGATTATAACCAAACTCTCAAAGATCTTAAAATACAGGTTTTTTAAATTTATTTTTGTAATATATCTATTTTCTTGCTAAATTGTTTTTAACAACTAAGCTTATAAAAATAAAAATAAAATCTGTTCTATCAGTTTTGTAAAAAAGACCTGGAACATACTGCACTAATTTTTTTTAATGTAAAAAGGTCCTGATTAGGTTTGTAATATAACCGATATTTTTAACCGAACCAGAATTATGTGTTTATAACTGATCAGATTTGCAATTTGTTTAATAGTTGCTTTTATTTTGGATACTAGAAAACTAGTTTTAAGCCAGATTTTTGCTGCTTTATGGTATGCTGAAACTATTGTTCAATCAAAACAATTCTTATAAATTTATATTATATTTACAAAGCTTTTAACTGATTGTAATCATTGACATTGGGAAAATTATGGTCTTTTTTTTTATCACAACTCCTTAAAGTTTTCAAAATTTAAAACAAATTAGTTGAAATTAAAATATTATTTTATAATTTTTCCTCTTCATCGCATTAGATAAACTTCATTTTTAGTGGGCAATGCCATTATCTTATACTTATTTCATAATAATAAAATTATTGAACTGAAATAATGATTTTATTCTTTTTTTAGCTAACTCGAATATTTTCTGTCCTCCCAATTGAACAAACGCTTCTATTCGAAGATGAAACAAAGCTTGATAGTGACGAAAAATGTTTATTGGACCTTGGTATAGAACCTGGAACACATTTAATATTAGAAGTAAAGCAGTTATTTTACACAGATATCCCAGTCACCCTGAAAATATAAACATTCTAATGCCATCAACCTACTTTTAGACCGTTTAAAACGTGTCACCAAAATAGCTTTTTATCCATTCGTCTGAACCATACTAACATTTTGTATATTTAGAGTGATTATAGAAGATATAGTATAGAACATATAGGCACTTTAGAGGAAATAAGGGTTGTTAATTAATCTGTCTGGTTATAAGCATCACCTGTTGTAGTAACAATTATATCATTTTGTTTAAGAAGTTATGATTCTGCTGAAATTTATTTTTAATATTTCATTTAACCCTTTAACAGCCAACTATTTTTTTGAGTTGTGGGTGCTTAAAAATTTAAATTTCAAAATTAAATTTCAAAAAATTTTGAGGGTGGGTCTTCAATATCCAAAAAATTATAACTATTATAACTATTATAACTATTAATAGCTAGCAGGATGGATGTTTTTGGGCTTACCACCTCAAATGATGACTTTTTAGTTATTTTAAAATAAAGATTTTACACCCTTAAGAATGCTGAAATGGTTTTCTTTATCTTTTTTCCTCCAAATAATTTGCAGATTTTACTTATTAAATTTTATGTAAAGCTGGAGAATTAAAACATTTTTTTATAAATAAGACATTACCAAAAAATCTTGTTTGAGGGTCTAGTTCTAGAAGCCTTTTTAAATTTTGATATGTATCTAAGTAAAAACAGAAGTCATTATTTGACTGTAAGTGCAATTTTTTTTTTTATAGTTACGAAATTTATTTGTTGATTCCTTTGTATGTAACCATAGAAGACATAGACCCATATGTCTTCTACCTTTCATAATTACTTGTTCTTTATGTACAGCCCTTCAACAACACGTGTTTTGTTTTGATAACTACACTGTGAGTGTCCATCGAATCTTTATTTGTTTTTTTATTATCTAAGTATCATGATTTTTTTTTTTTGCAGGTGGATTCTGTTATTAGTGAAGATGTGATACTTGAGGATTCTAGTAAGAATTTTAACCTATTGTGTTTCTTTACAACAGTTTTTTTTTAAACAGCTTTCTTGGAAACATATAATTTACATTTTTTTTTTTTTTTTTTTTTTTTCCTAGCAGGTCCAGTAAATCTAGGCTATATTAATACCAAACCTGAAGCTATATAGAAATATAGAAATGAAAATTGTGTCATTTTTTCCAGAATTATTGACTAAATAAAAAAAAATTTTTTTGTAATGTTTATATTTAAAATTTTTTATGTTTAAAAGTATATATTTAAAAAATCTATTATCATTCTAAATACTTTTCTTAAATAAAAAGAAAAATTTTGCAAACGCTCACTTTAAAAATGAAACGCCACAAAACAAAACTTAAAGTATTGTAAAAGAGTTGGCAGAAAGATAAATGTTATGAAAGCAAAGTTTTATAAATAAATGTCAAAATTAAATTGACAGTAATCCAGAAGTTTTTAATGTGTTAACTGAAAAAGGTGTATCAAGTTTTCAGTCTGCAAGTAAACAGAGAGGTAAAAGTTTTTGTATTATTATGTTATATAACGGAATTACAATAATTTTAAATTTTCTCACCTGGTTGGGAAAAGCGTGTAATAATAGCTAAAGAATATAAATCGAAATGTAAGATAATGCTTAAAATTATCCTTTCTATGACAGGGGAAATTTTCTTATAGTGTTTTTTTGGTATCCGTGTTATAATTTCTTTAGGTGATCGGTTAAATGTTAAATGTTGGTGATAAAGTGTACAGAGGATGTTCTTCATGGTATACAAATAAAAAGTAATAGATGATGATAAAAAGAAAAAAAATGAGCAATTTAGTGCCAAAAATCTCAAATCCGATGAAGTCTTTCAGTACTCCTTACATTGTCTGTTTTGTGGTAACACTGTCACTCAAAGACATAGAGACGAAAGGAAAGCATATCAAGTCATGTCCAAATACCTCGAATTCGATCAAAGTGTTCTTAAGGCATGTGATGAGTGAAATGACACTTTCACTCATCTAGTTAGAGGTAGAATTTTATTTGTGAGCAATCTTCATTTCAGTGATGCTGTTTATCATGTTATATGCTGTAGCTATTTTGCTTGGGAAATGACTACTTGTTGAAACAGCTGAAAAAAACAACTTTACAAGAGGTCGATCTTTGGATGTAGTCCACAAGACAGAATTTCAGTATGCAGTTGAACACCTAAAAGGACTCCAATGATGAACAAATCACAGTAAGGATCTGGTTTCCATCATAGAGGACCAACTATCTAACCCTTTAGATGACATTATAGCATAAAATGGATGAAAAAAATTTTTCAAGATGAAACTGTCTTTATTGAAATAGATGGTAAACCAAACATTGTAGCGTTTGTGCAGACAGCAAAAAATATAATTTTTACATATTTTTATAAACTTCAGTAATCATACAACCCTGAAGAAGAAAAATAGCACATCATTGAAACAGCAGCAAAGTTGATAAAAATCAAAATAAAAGAAAACAAACTATCATCCAACATCTACCCTACAACAGTAAGTGCAAAAACTATTTGCATCATTCCTTGTAACTGCTTTTGGAAAATATATTTACAGCTAAGGAAAGTGTTGTAAAAGTAAGTGCTCTTTGTCAGGCGATAATCCAAGCATTGCAGCCAAGAACAATAAATACTGCCTTACAAATAGGACTAACTGTGCAGATTTTATTTGTTAATCAGAAGTCTAAGAACAACTGGTTGGATGACATGTGAAAGAGCAATGATGGATTTGCAAAGATCAATTTGGCTTTTCTCCACACCTCTATGTGCCAAAATAAACTACTTGGTGCAGCTTCTGATGGGAGTAAACTACGAAACAAGTGAACAACATGAATAATTAACTGGAGCAAGATTAAAAAGTGATTTAAAGGATGCTAAGATAGTGATAACATACATCATTTCAGGAATATTACTCCAATCAAACAAATGGTAATAATCTCTGAACTGGTGAAGTAGCTGACTCAATTGTTAAAGTGGATAATGCAAAGAAAATCGGAAATGTATTAGAATCAACGGTGGGGAAAGGTGTCACTTAGTATAGTTTCAGGAAAAAAGACCAAGCAGTTACAATGAAAGCCATGTCAACTATAATTGTTGATAACAATGTTGCTCCTGTAGATCCGCATTTGCTGTTTCAATGACTGATTACTACGATATTACAGATTGAAATAGAAGATGGTCTTGAAACAATATTCTCTTGTGAACTATGTACTGTCACTCCTGCATTAGTAGACACAGAAGGATTACTCCGTCTGACTAATAAACCACAGCGAGCCGATGCCATATTGATTAAAACTTCCTCTTCCAGAAAAAGTATATTGGGGGTTCCCTTCTGTATCGTATATCATGAGATGCAGCATACAACACCATTTGCCAACAATATATAAACTTTATCATAAATCATTATGGAATAAAGTCAATAATGGTTTTTGATGGTTACATTGAAAACAAATTTTACTGAGAGTACAGCACTAAATATAAAATAAATAAAGAAGAGTTTCTGATGAACTTACAAAATAAACAGCTGTTTTTGGAAATTTTATCATTAAAGATGAACGAATCTGGTCTTAGAACCACACATGTACCAAATGATGCTGATCTGTTAATCGCGCAGACAGTCAATGAATTAGCTGAATCAGAACCAACTATTTTAATTGGTGAAAATACCGATCTATTGGTCCTGCTCATTCATCATTATCGAGACAACTAGATACATCCTGTGTATTTTACATCTGAGCAGAAAAAAGGAAGTAAAATAAAACCAAAAATATGGGACATACTCCAAGTCAGAAAAGATCTTGGTCTAGAAGTGTGTAACTGACATTACAGGCCTTACTAGGATGTGACATAACATCAATAATATTTTCAGTTAGGAAGAAAATGGTGTTAACTAAGTACCGGAGCGAACATCTTTTTGTTTTATTCAAGTACAATGTTGGAAAGATCTTGGTGGTTTAGATCAACTAACTGGGGCTGCAAGTCGAACAACGTACAAATTTGTGCCAGTGTATATCACCACAGAAGACTCTCCAACAAATCTCATCAAAATCATCATATGTGGTTGTAAAAAAAGTTGCAAACGAAAAGCATGCACATACGTAAAACATAGACTTAAGTGTTCAAACATGTGTGGAAAATGCCGAAGCATATATTGTCTTAACTGTGCAAAACACAGATGTTGATGATGAGGTTACTAACTAGTTAGATTGATTAATTTCTTACTATTTGTTTATTTATTCTGATTTATGTAAATTGTCTTATTTTACTATGAATATTGTAGTTTTTCATCAGCATATTACAAGATGTACTTTTCATTGTATAGTCCTTTGGTAAAAGATGAACGGGATAAAGTTATTTTTCCAGCCATACGTCGTTTGCCTGGATTAAACAAAAAAAATTTTTTGTCCTGTCACATTATGTCATAAGGTAAATCCCCCATTTATGGAAAAGCCCCTGGGACTATTTTGGTAAACTTTTTTTTTTAAATGATTATTAACAGCTGTATAAACAAATAAAGAAAACATAATTTCTATACTATTTAGTTCCAGGTCAAAATTTAGATTGATTTTACTATAGTGTAGCATGTCACCATCAGCAATATTTAAAGAAAGTTAATTTGTGGGATGTTGAGAAATTTGATTCAACTAACATTTTAAATTTTCAAATGCATCTGATACTTGCTACATCTGATAATTATACCTGATAATTATATTATTCTTGCTGATTTTGATTTCATTGGGTTTCAGCTAAAACTTTGTTCAGTCATCAAAAAATGTTATATCAGGTCAGACACCAGCACTTCGTTTAGAAATTTTGTTTTTCAAAATATTTGTGACGAAAATATTTTGTGTTTTTTGTATGCCAACCATTTTGGAGATTCTCTCAGATATGAAGACAGTACCAATACATGATAGAATCAGGTTAAAATAAAATTTTTGCATCATTTTTCTTTGGGATATTTCATTAATTTAGGATTTTTTTTTTTTTTTTTTTTTTTTTTGCCTCTTTCAAACTTGTGAAATTTGTCAATCAGTGAACTGAGTCTTATTTTGGACCCCATAAATTAAATTTTAAATATTGGTAGAAAAGTTTGTTGTTAGATTTGGGAATTTTTAAAATTATGTGGCTGGTCATACATCATATGTGGCTGGTCATACATCATATGTGGCTGGTCACACATCATATGTGGCTGGTCACACATCATATGTGGCTGGTCACACATATGTGGCTGGTCATACATCATATGTGGCTGGTCATACATCATATGTGGCTGGTCACACATCATATGTGGCTGGTCATACATCATATGTGGCTGGTCACACACCATATGTGGCTGGTCACACATCATATGTTTAAAGTTGTCTTTCAGCATTAAATTATTTTCTTGTATTGCAAAAAATCTTTAATGACTTTTTCCTTGTTTGAGGTTTTTTAAAGCAATATTGTGATGATTTTAATCTCATGTGTGAGTGCATCATTTGTTTTTCTCAAGAAACGTACTATCAATCAATTTAAAAGTTACTAAAAGTTTTTTTCTGTTTTCGTAACAATAGGATCTTAGAAACCTTTTTTAGAAAAAATTTTTTGCTTTTTTATTTTAAACTAAAAATTGAGGTTAAAATTTTTTTAAATGAATGTATAAGGCGTCATTTTTTTATAAACTGTTTTTGAATCATTTTAAAAACTGTGCATAAAGATAAAGTTACGCGTTGTTTCAACATTTAAATTTTGTCAATAATTCAAGAAGTAATAGGTTTTCAGGTTCATGAGATTATAAATTAATTATTTCACTTATCTTGATACAAATGTTAGCAATTTACTTTATCAGCAAGGTCATCATGTGAAGGTGACGGTTATGATTTATATTTGCATCGATATAAACACTCAAGATCAAAGTAGGGCACAAAACAAACTTTAAAATTTTTTGCTTAATTACTTATTGATATCCATGTATCATTGCTGTTTTGTTTTTTTTTTAGCTAAAAAGTTGAATAGGGAAGAAGGGTTTAAAGGTTTGTTAAAAATTTTGTGTGTAGTAATTACATTATTAGGTTAAAAAACTGAAAGTTCTTCTGTATTATGACAAAAAATGTAAAGTGATTTTTTTAAGGCTTATGGTAACCTTTTTATATATGTGTATATGTGGGGGCATTCAAAACGGGTACAATGAGTTATTTGAACGATGTAAAACTGCAAACAGCATATTATTAGATCTCAACAAAAACCCTTGCTCGCATGCAACAGTGTTTGTACTAATTGTTAACATAACTTGAAAAAGTAATATCATCTCTTAAATCTTTTTTTTTTTTTTTTAATAAAATCGGAGAAAATATCAATGCCATTTTTAAATTTATTTGTATTTTTTACTTTTTCAAACTTTTTATCAAAAGAGAGATCAGTATTTTATGATTTGTTTATTGTTTCTATTGATAAATAATTGTAATTTTTGTAAGAAAAGTTTTCTTATAAACATTACATTAAATGGCTCATGCTGAAAATTTCAAAACCTTGAAACTAAATGATTAATTGTACCTTCAAATTTCCGTTCAAATTTTTAAATCGAATAATTTTTTTGTAACCTAAAGAATGCTTTCTGTTCCTCTCCGGGCAGGCTTAGATAATACAGAATCTTTGTATTCAAGATTGGCATTTGTTTTCTTAGACAGGCAATTAAGTTATCTATTATATGATTTGTCTTGCTTTCTATCATAACTTTGAGAAATAATTATTTTTCCCACCTTTTGTGGGAAATGGCAGATAAGCAGATCATTTTTTTAGAAAACTAATGACAAAAGTTTCAACTTTTCTATTAAACCTTGAAAAAATGACGTTAAAACAGTAATTTAAGCTATGTGATATAATCACCGTGACTTCATGCTCTTTTCACCGTCTTGATCCCATGGCTGATTTTTTTAAATCTTAATCTAAGACTTTAAAAATTTTATTCAAGAAGGTTCAACTTTCTCAAGCAACTCACTAACCACATGTTTTCTATTAAACCATATTGCTTGAACTGCTCATTGAATAATTTTCAAAGATTTCAAAGTTGCTTTTTTTAATTAGGCTAATGAAAGTAAAATATAAATATTTTGTTTATTGTGTTATCAGATTTTATTGAGTCGACAGCTACTAATTCTAATCTCTGTTCTATACAATTCCTGTAAACCAAGCTTGGTTTATTTCTTTGAGTCAAGTTTGTAAACTTGTCTTTGTGCCACTTATGCTTTCACCGCCAAAATTGCAGTTCATTATTTTTTTTATATATTGGCTAAAAAAAAACGTATCTAAATTATTATCTTCAGTCCTCGCAATTCAAAAAAATATGTACTTTGAAATTCTCAAATATTAAATTTTAATATTGGTTAATACTTTAAATTTTTATTTGTTGATTATAAATAAGTTTTTGATAATCTTGCATATTTTCTCGTTTACTGCACTGTAGGGGTAGGACAAAATTTTGTTGTTTATTTTACTCAAAGAATAACTTATTTGTTGATGAAAAACCAAAACAGTGTTTTTTCTTAGTAAAAATGCTAGTAAATGTCATTTTATTTGATCCTTATATAAAAATTGACATGATGACATCATTGGCACTTCTTATTATGTCATCAATAACAAATGGTTTGTCATTTTTAAGAAATAATTTTTGGAAATGATATATTTTTTTTTGGAAACTTATTTCAAAAGTGTTAAAAACTACTATAAAACATTTGCAAAGCTTTTTTACATAACGATTTAACATTATATAAAGATATAAAAGGACTGGATGCTAATAAAGGTTTAGCGTTTCAAGCAATGTTTGCAATTATTCCAATTTTTAAACTCGTCTTTAATTTGTTTCCCAAAGTTTTATGGTACTGGAAATGAGTTGGTGGAATAATTACTTGGCCTATTTATTACAAATACAGGTAAACCTATTGCTATTTGTTAGAAAAAATTGATTGTGTCATTAGAGATTTGATATTACAGGATTTGATTTTTCATGTGTTTCAGAAAATTCAAAAATCTACTCTATAAAATTGATATTCTGGTCTGTAGAACATATATTCTATTCTGTAAATTAAAAAATTTGGTCCGTTATTTATCTTAACATCTTATTTTCCACTAACAGTTCAAAATATTCACAAAATTACCTTAAGTTGAGAATTGCTTTACCCCAGAAAAATTTTGCAAAATTCTAAAAGATTTTTGGACAGTCGTAGTCCTTAATAAAATTTAGGAAAAGTCACAAAATTCCGCGATCGTACCATAAATGCAAAAAATGATATAGCCGAATAAATATACCTGGGCACTTTGTGTAGTTTTTACATATTTCATGTAATAAAATAAGTTTTAACTGTTAGCGAGATAACACATGGATAGCAAGAGTACTAGTAAGTTGCGGGCACCTAGATTATTTCTAAAAAAAATGAATTTGAAAAATGAAAACACAAAGAGCTCAGTGACTGCTGGTTTGTAAATTGTAAATAAAAGAATTTAATATTGATTACATTTTATTACAAAATTATAAAATGAAAAGTATTAGAAAAAAAAAATAATGACAAATTAATTAAATAAAAAATCTATGAGTTTAAACAGTTATGATTACATGAAGTTGAGAGTATTCTTTTATCTCCGAAGCTCTCTTGTTTTGTAAAGTTTAAAGAATCAAGTTTGTGATTATGTCTGTTAAATGTGCTTATAAATTGCTATGAATGACCCTTTTTAATAGTATTAAATGGAGGGGAATTTATATTAATTATGTTATGACAGTGTTTATCTGTAGCAAGTGTAAAAAAAGTTGTTTAAATGAATCTGGCAGATTCTTGCATAGATAATTATATAGTTTTAACACATTTGATTGGATACCAGATACCAGGCTCACTTTTTCCCTTGAAGTTTTAAATTAATAATGCAAATTGATTTGTTTTGCACAGCAGATATTTTAATAATTAAATAAATGATAAAGCGTTGAGAAATGAACTGCATTGTAAAGATCATTAATATATAATAAAAACAACATTGGTCCAAGGACCGAGCCTTGGGGAAACCTGTGGTGTACATTTATTCAATTGGATTTGTTATTGTTTATTGTTAATCATTGCATTCTGTCAGTTAAGTAACTACAAAACCAGTTGTTTGATTTTCCTCCAAACCCATAATGTTCTAGCTTTTTAAGTAAGATAGATAATCACTGGCATATTATCTTTTGTTAATTTATTAAGTGCATGGATAATTCCGGAAATCATGATTTTTGTCAATTAGTTTTCCTATATTTGAGCGAAGAGAAATAGGTCTGTAATTCTCTATTAACAATTTAGAATCCTTTTGTGAATAGGAATAATTTTTGAAGATTTAAGACAAGATGGAAATACTCTCGTATTAAATGAAATGTTAATTATATTGCTGAGATGTTTACTAATGATTGGAGAAATAATTCTAAGAACTTGTGTTGGATCACTTGAGGGACCAAAAGCTTTTTTGGAATCAAATGAGTTAATATTTGAATATATTTTTAATTCTGATGTAGGATTTATAAAGAAATACTTTTCAATATTGTTATAATTAAAGTTTTTATAGTTTTAGTTTTATCTACAATCATTCCAAAATATTTATTAAATGAATTTCTATTATGTAAGGATCCCTTATTTGATAAATTTATTATTGGTTTATTTGCCAGACGATTTATTTTTAGCATTGTTAATGTTTTTATAGTAATTTGATTTGCTAATTTTAGTTAGATTAACAAATGCATTTTCATGAACACAGTCTATTTTTTCTTAGACTTGATTGATTTATTTTATAAGGTGCATGTTTATCTAATTTTTATTGATAATAGAAAGAGCAATCAATATCTAAATCCTTTTGAAATTCATCATTAAATTTTTTGAAATTTATTTATTCGGAAAATTTTAGTCAAAAAGCTGTCGTCCTCCCTTTCTATATTCAGCTTTTTACTCCAATCAATATCTGCTATATCGTTTTGAAAATCATCATTAAATTTTTTGAAATTTCTTTGTTTGTTATTATAAGTACATTGATGTTTAATATTATAATTATTGCAAAATGTGCTAGATGGTCAGAAATATAGTGTGTGATATTCCTAGTGGGAGTATTGTCACAAATGATATTAGAAAATATATTATCTATATGTGTTTACTTTTTGTTGTAACTCTAGTTGGCCTAATTATGTGAGGCTTTATGGAATTGGATGTTATTAAATCGATAAAATTGCTGGTATCTTGATGATAAAATTAATATTGAATTCTCCAGGGAGTATGATATATTTTTTTCATAGTTAGTAATATCAAAGAATCTTTTAAAATAATGCTTTGACTTCCATATTTGGATATTTATAGATTGTCCCTATGATGCTATATTTGTATGTATTGTTTAAAACTTTAACAAATATTTATTCTAATTCAGTTTTTTTATACAAAGTTAGATCGTTTCGCAGTTTATAGTCACACCTGTCTGATATAATACAAAAGTTCACTTTTCAAACTTTCAGTAGGATAGTGTTCAATCTTATAATTATTAATATTTATATTTTCGTTTGGAAAAATGGTAATCAATTTTGTTATCCCGATAAGTTAGTGAGTTTGTATATTTAACGTGGAGAACCAACAAATTGTCGAGACTATATTTCTAGAAGGACCCATGTCGCTGGTATTTGAGTACTTAGAACGTCCATTTACGCCTACGAAATTCACTCAACCAAACAACCCGACCAAATTGAGCTAGCATTGCATTACACAATGAGTTTTGCTCAGAAACTAAGAGATAACATGGAAAAATTGCCACCAGAGATGGGAGTCAAAATCATAACTTTTGTTCCGTAGTCAAAGGTCCTACCACTGTGCCAACTCCAACAAAGTCTAATTTTTCATCTAGTATTGATAACGTTGATTTTTGTTAAAATCAAATTAATCATGATTTAGGAATTCATTTGATTTTTCGTCCAACAATCAAATATTTGTAAGTTATTAGCAAATTTTTTGGTTGTGACAATCGCTTTCCTTTAAATTGTTGCATATATTAAAATTGAAATTATCTTATATGTGAATTTAAGCAGTTTATCAGTGGTTGATACAATGGGTGTAATTTCTGTTATGCATAACTGGCAAAACCATGTGTTTTCATCTTTAGCTTAATTGTATGTTGATGTGGGTCCATTGTTTACAGATAGGACAGTTAAGAGCACAATGATTTTGGGAAATCTTCTTTTAACATACATTGCACAAAAATGTCATTTGAATCCAAAATATAACTTTACAAGAGAATGATTATACTTTAATTTATATGAAGAATTTACAATCACAGATTTCAGCGAACATCTTCATAGTGATAATAGTGATAGTGATGATGTTTTAATAACATAAATAAAAATTAAGATAACATAAAAAAAAAACGAAGATAATGACAATGCTAGTTGCATTTATGAAAAAATAAATGCCAACAAATAAATTTCTAGCAGACACTAAAACTTTTACTATGAACGACATTAAAATAATATAAAATTTCAAACGACAGTGTTTATGTATGAAGAAAACAATTACAAAAATAAATGAAATTAAAAAAAAAAATTTTTAACAAAAAAAAAGTGTTACATATAGAGAGGGTAACAGAAATTTCATTTAAATTATATATAATTATAAAAATTTATTTAAGACACTTTTATTAGTTTATCTTTCTCTCCTTCACCTGGGATTTTCCCTATACTCTTCAAAAATTTATTTAAGACACTTTTATTAGTTTATCTTGCTCTCCTTCACCTGGGATTTTACTCTTAAAAAATGTTCTTACTTGAGTTGGATTTAATTTGTATGTTTTAAAAGAATCAACTATAATTCTTTTTTTGGCTTCTATAAACTTCTATGATATAAATTATGCAATTATTGGCTTACCTTCTTTCCCGGGTTGCAATTCTCCTTTTCTCCGAATTTTAATTTTATTGATACAGTCTTCAAATATTAACGTATTGTTCAATAGCTGTGTTAATTGTTGTGCGAGAATACATGCATCCCATTTTTCAAAATTTTCTTGTGTACTATGCCTTGTATAACAAGTGTAGTTCTTAACGAGCAGTTTTTTTTTTCATGTAATTAGTCTTCCACATTTTTTATGGCTTCTCCTTGGTTTTTAAATTTATCTTCGATGTTGGATTTTTCAAAGTTTATATTTTAAATTTCGTTTTCATTGTCTGTAGGCTTTTTTATTGCTTGTGGTAGCTATATCTTTCACAATCTTAATTTGGATGATAAAGTTAGTGCAATTACTAACTGTATTAGTGACAATATCAATTTGGGATTGTAGTGAGTCAAAATATTCTTTGTTTTCTTTTTGTTCCTTTTAATGTACTACGTGTCATGGAAAATAAGTATGTTTATTTTAAAATATGTGTTATTATATTATCGTTATGTGTAAATGTTGATGATAATAATTTTATTTAACAGTTAAAAGATTCGTAGTTGGATTGTATTAAAAAGTTAAACTAATGCCAACATAGGTCATCCACAATAGGAGGAAGGAGATATTTTAACAAAGTCTTTTTGCGATTGAACTTGCACTGGAAATTTAGAAACTCTCATACCAAAAGTTAACACTGCTTGTATCTCAAGGAAAATTAATATTTTTAGCATAGAAATAAATAAATACCTTGCATGATTTTTGTGTTAAATTTATTCTAGCCATTGCATCCGTTTTTTACTTTGTTTTTCTTTTTGAAAATGTTTATGTTGTTATCATAAACCCAGCAACAAAATAACTACTGTTATAAGTTGAGTTTCAATCATGGAAATTTTTTACCATCAGGCTCAGTTTTACCCACTTTTGGTTTTATTCGTTTGGCCGTCATGTAACTTTTTAATCTGTTAATGTGTAATATGTTTTTTTTCTATGTGTTTTCTTTCTTATTTTTAATAGCATTGTTAATGATTGCTGCGATTAGTTCATTGACAACTACACAATCATTGACTTTGTTTGTGTTTTTGGCATAGGAAATAAGGCCAGTCGTTTTACAAAATACCTAGTATATATACTTTCCTAAAAACTTCTTACTAACAAGCGAAAATTTTGATAGTTATTGATCAAAATTGCACATGACCATTAACATATTAAGAACAAAAGAATAAGACTTCACCAATGCACTTTTTTGCAGGTTTGCCACGCCTCCTAATAGTTCAATTTAAATCTAAAAATTTTAGAATTTGTTTTTTGGCCCTTGTGTTTCTTGAGGTTTTTTTGTTTTTTGACCCTCATATTTCTTGAAGTTGCAATGTTTTTTTTCTCAAACTTGTTTATTATGAAGTAACTTTAATTTTATTACATTGTCAAAATTCAAAATTATTCAAGTTTAGTGCATTTAAGCTTGGCTTAAATTTTATTTGAAACTGAAGTTCTGCTCAAACGATAATAGTGGCTCAATAGACAACAACTCTAAATGATACTTGTATAGTTGTTCATTTACTTACTGCTTATTTAAAGTGCATTTTAATATTATCGCTCTAGTTTTTTTTTTTTTTTTTTAATTTAGTATTTGTACCAGTCTATCTCTGGTTTGAAATATTTTAATTGCAATTTAAATCTAGTATTCAAAACTTATTTTAACTATTTTTGGTGTAAATTAATATGGTTTAATAGTTTTAAATATTATGTTATTAACATACTTAACGTATGTTTTCTTTTCTGTCAAACTGCACTATTTTATTGTGTGTAACTTTTGGATTTTCTGTAGATTAATATTATTTTTATAGGATATAAAATAATAATGGATAAAAAAGAGAATGCCTTCTTTTTAAAATGATTAATTGTCCTTTAATCATTTCAAATCATGGTTGAAAAATTTTCTGTTTGTTTCAAAACCATATCTATAAGTTTTGATTTTTTACTTGTTACATTTTTTTTACAATTTTTTTAATTCTATATAGTGTTTAGGCTTCGTATTTATCTTTTTTTCACTGTTTCTTATTCATTAATGCATTGGAAATTTTTATTAAAAAAAAAAAAAAAAATAGGGAAATATGTGCTAAAGTATTTGTGTATAACAAGTTTTCCTTTTTTTTTTTTTTTTTTTTTTTTTTGTCTGAAATTTCTTATACAAAAGCTGTTCAGGTTAGTTTTTATCTTTTGTTTCCCTGCAAATATAATATTATTTGGGATCTTTTATAAAATTTTTTTGTACACGGGAAAAGAAAATGGGCATATGTAGGGGTCTTGCACCATTTTACCATAACCGGTGTCATATCCAGAGTTAGTTTGGCGACACCTGTTTTGTTCGAGTTTGGGCACATAAATATTTAAATTCAATAATTTACCCTGAAATTGTGGCAAATTCTATTATAATCAGTTTCAGATAAAAAGTTAAAAAGTTAAGAAATAGCATTTTCAAGACACTTGAAAATGTTACTTCTTGAATAAACCCAAAAATATGTTGCGTGATGAAGCATTGATAAATTTAACATGTTTAAGCTCCCAAACCGGTTTGCAAGTGTCAAAATACACCTGGGTATGACTCTGATAACTCTAATATGACTCTAATATGATTTTTTAAAAGTTCGAATTTTCTTGGAATTTTTGATAAGTGAAATAAGTGCTTGTTATTCTTGACTTAGTCATTAAGTAATGACATTCCAAAAAACCCTCTATAATGTTAGGCAGGTGTCAAAGTGCACTAAGTTTCAAATATTTTTACCTTTTTCTCAATTATGGGTGCCCATGATTCAATTTTTTTAGATTGATTAATTCCTCATTCATATTTTTTTTTTAATTTATAATGTTCATTTTTCTTTCCTTTTTAGGTACAAGTCTACTACTCAGTAAATAGTGAGCAGGCATATTACGATCGTGTTTAATTATTTGGTGCTTCAATTATAAATGTGATATTTAGTATTGTGTTTAAAGGGACATGATCAATTTAATGTCAGTTTAAAGATATTCAAAAATTATCAAAAAGCCAATTTAAGTAAAATTTTGATACTAGCAATAAAATTTAAATAGTTTCACCTCCTTTATCATGGTTATTTATGAATTTTTTTGTCTTTGTATTAATATTACTTTGTATATATATTTTTAAATTATCTTTGAGTTTTATATTGAAATGCATCAATCTTAAGTAAAGATTTTATGAACCTTAACAAAATTTGAGTTGATATTTCATTTTTCAATTCTCCCCTGATCTGCTGAATTTTGTTAAAGCAGTGTTATGGCAATTGCGATTAAATGATTAGTTAAAGGATTTTGAATTTTTTTGTTTTTTTTTTTTTCTTTTAAATACCTAATTCTACCATTATTTTGCTTGAAAATGGTAAAAAAAAATGGGAATGACCGTTTATTAAATGTAAGAATTTGGCCGATTAACCTCACAATGTTTTAACTATAGTTTGAAAACAGGTCACATCTTTATGATAGTAATGAAGGGTTGGATTTTTTTTTTTTTTTTTTTTCATGGTAAATGCTACCATTATTTAACTTTAAAATAATAAAAATAATAGAGGTTATATTGGATTTATAAATTTTGAATCCTTAGCCCCTAAAATGTTACTTTTATTTATAATTTAACAAAAAGGTAACATTTGTCATAGCTTTTTTTACTGGAGGGACTAATACCATAATATTACTAATACTAAATATTTATCACACCCATATTATATCTCTTAGATGATTTTTTTCATAGCTACTGATGATATCATTTTATTTTCATCCCTACTTATTTGATTATCTACTATTAGTTCACTAATAACCAGCAGATATATCCTTATGTTGAATGTAAAACTCAATGCTAATTCAGCCTGGCTGCTTCTGTGATCATTCATTGGTTTTTGGACTTCTGACTGATTCCTATAAATAATACCCTTCTCCATCAGTCTGTAATGCTTATTTTTCTCTCATTATTTTTTTCTGATATTTTGCACTAGGGTAGGTCTTAAAGAATTAATTTTTTTTTGTTAACATAAATGCAAAAGTTTGTTGTGTCATTGTTTCTGACATTAAAGTATATAATAAGTTTTATTTTGATAGCAACATGTATGTGAATAAAAATGATTATTTATAAACATCGTAACATTAATTTGCAGATTTTTAATAAAAAATAAGAAACTTTGAATCAAGAAGCCTATCAAATCATAACAACTTTTAAAACAGAATATATAGACAAAAACACTTTTTACTTTTTTGAACAAGGTTAAATTTTTAATAACCATATGTTTTATTTCATATACCAGGTATTTTTATCTTATTATTTTTTTATAAAAAAGATGAATTTCAATAGATTAAATTTAGGTGACTTACATAGAAGACATGTAAGAAATAGAAATCGAGATATATAAATGGGCTTCTTAAAAATAGAAAGGTGGAAAAACAGTTTTTATTATCATTTTTTGTTCTTTTTTACGGCACAAAAACATTGATTCTTATTCTTGCTTAATCCTGGTGAAAAGTGAAATATTTTTAGTTACAATTTTAAATAATAAAATTCTGTTTTTATTTCTTTTGATTTCCATTTTCACTGGATTGAATATTTTTTTGTTTTGTTAAGAGTTCTTTTTTTTTTTTCAAATTATATTTTTCATAAATAACTTAGTTACATAAATGTAATGATGTTGTTATTTGGAAAAAGATGTTAAAATAATATTACTAAGAATAGTAAACAGTTAATTATGTGGTAACTCGTTGAAGATCACTAGATCTTATCATAGAGAACCAGCATTAAAGTTACAGTATATTAAATTTTATCTTTATAAAGTTTATATAAAAAATACATATTCTTTTTTCTTTAAAGAAATTTGAAATATCGTTAATTTTTGGAATTAATTGCCTCCATTTTTGTTTAAAGTAAAATACGAGTTGTGTTTTAAACTGTCGTTTTTTAGAATTATTTTATTCCATGAAAAAGGGCCACTAAAAAAGATCTGAGCACACTTTCTTATTAAAAGGCTAAAGAATTTTTTCGTTAGAAATAAAATCATATCTGCTTGAAATTTTAAATTTTAAAGTAGATTGAACTTTTTTTTTCTTTGCATCTGCACATAAAACATAGAAATTGATATAT
>JAUZNK010006180.1:0-25663 GCA_035046665.1 Euphysa ruthae
ATGTATACACCCTACAGTGTAACGACGTAAATAATATTTTTTTTTTGGTATTTAAATATATTGTGGTGATGTTTGGTCATGAACCAATCGCGTATATTTCTAAAGTATGTAATATTTCATTTACATTTGTAAAAACTTTTGACTTAACAGAATTCATCTTTCAAAAACTTATAAATCAAGAACGGAAATTCATCAAAACACCTTGGACTCATAAAATTTGCATAGTGTCTATTTCATGCTTTAAATTAAAGTTCTGCTTCTCCAAGCAAATCAGAATTTAAACTACATTTCTTGAGTAAAAATGTTATTTTCTGATAACCTTTTATATTTTTTGGGCCCAAGAATAGCAATTAAATCTAACTGCCAGAATTACCAAAGCATAGCAAAATTGATCAGATATTTTTTAACACCCACTAGATTCATAAATGCTGTATCTAAACACGATTTTCCTATAAGCATTTAAAATTTAAATTTCGAATAGTTTAATTGAAAAGTATAAGGAATTAACACAAAAATGAAGCATGAATTGAAAGGGATAAGAACTGAAAAAGAGCATGAATTGAAAATTTAAAATTCCTTAATTTCACTTAATTGAAATTTGAAATTCCAAAATAAAAACCAGTGAAAAGAGTACTAAACTTTGTACAAATTAACAAGAAATTTTTTCATATTTTCTGTTCAAAATTGACTTATATAGTGACCATAGCCAGAAGCAATATACTTTCGAAAATGGCTGAATTATCAAAACTGTTTCAGATAGCAATAACAATATAAAAATTTATAACTTATATATAGTAAAAAAATATATATAATGAAGCTAAAAAATCCCATCTATAATCGCCTCTTTTTAAATCTTATTAACAATGGGTTTATAAAAGATTTAAAAAAGAAAAGTAAATTATGGTTACTGGGAAAAATCCTGACAAACATACAAGGGTGAATTCATAAATAATTTATAGCGTTTGGTGGAAGTCCAAAATGTATTTATCAAAAAAGAGTTTACTAATATCTCTCGTCTTTGGAGCACCTCTTTGCTTAACTTCTTTAACTGTCATTTTTCTGCGATAAACATCCCTAAATACAAATAAAAAGTAAAGATTCACAAAAAAAGCATTCGTAACTTATAGAAAAATATTTCTAAGCATTATTTTCTTACTTCATTCTGGAGTTTTTTTAAGCTCTAAAAGTGCATATAATTTACCTTATTTTGAAAGTATGGTAATTAATTTAAAAAAAAACAGCTAAATCAAAATTTGAGAAAAATTTTTAAAACTTTTGATCATTTTTGTAACTGTTCCTGAGCCTAACACTAAGGAAGGCCAGCATAGTAAAAATTTTAAAAATGTAATTTTAAGACTAAATTTGAATTTTTTAAATGTGACCATCAAGTAGAAGTTATCTGAAATTATTAAAATGTTTTTTTGATGTTCAAGATTTTTGGCTGCAACAGAATATAACTTCTTGGGAAGGGATAAATTTTTAAACTTTTTATTGTAATTGGTAATATCAAAAGAGAAGATCAAATCAAAAGAGAAGATCAATATCAAACGAGAATATCAATATCAAACAAGAAGATCGATATCAAACAAGAAGATCAATATCAAACTAGAATATCAATATCAAACGAGAAGATCAATGTCAAACGAGAAGATCAACATCAAACGAGAAGATCAACGCCAAACGAGAAGATCAACATCAAACGAGAAGATCAATATCAAACAAGAAGATCAATGTCAAACAAGAAGATTAATATCAAACGAGAAGATCAATGTCAAACGAGAAGATCAATGTCAAATGAGAAGATTACTGTCAAATGAGAAGATCAATGTCACACCAAGTAATCTATTTTTCAACAACAACAAACTTACTTTCTTCGATCTTTGGTTGCAGACCATTTGATTCTCCTATTTATTTTTCTTTTACTTCTTTCCTGTATACGCATATTTTCAGCTTGCTCACGTTCAGCTCTTCGATTTGCCCACACCTGCGAGTCAACCAGAGTAGTTTGGTAACGAAACCTAAATATTAAAAAATTATTTATTGATAAAAAAGTAAATAAAAAACACCTTAATGACATTTAGAAAGCCTAGATTTTAAAGTGAAAAGTAAAGTGTTAGCTGAAAAGTTTGGGCTTATGGCTTTCCTCCATTCTAAAGTCCATTTGTTCATGGAAAAGTTGTTAGTTAAACAAAATGTTTAAACTAAGGATGGCTGTTCCCTTCGCTGTGCCATCATACTGTCCTTTCCCTTCTCTTGTGGACCGGTAACGACAAATAGGGATAACATACCTTCTTCCATCTGGCATGTTTTCATTATACACAAGTTGAGTGTTAACTTGATCATTTGGTTTAATCATATCAGGAAAGTAATACTATAAAAAAACAAAACGTTTGATAACAAGAAGAAAGCAATATGAAAACAAAAGCTAAGATTATAACACCTTTTAGTGAAAGCAATAAAAAAGAAATTAATTATACAAGATAACCACTTTAGTGAACCTTTACTTTACTTTACTTTCATCATTATGCATCCTGTTTATAGTAGTGGTTTGATCTAAAACTCCCAGTTGTATTACGATGATGCGAGTATTTAAATTTTCTCAAATATTGCTAAAAATAGTCAGTTAAACCAGTATACTTAGCCAAATCAAATTTCAATTTACATAAATTTGATGAAAGGCAAATAAATTGCACAAAATACCAGTTAGTTTCTTTAGAAATTGTAAAAACCCTTGCTAAAAAAATGAAAAATCTAATTTTTATTTTTATTTTTTGCCCAAAAAACTTGGGAAACTATTAACGTCAAAAAAGCAAATAGATTCATAAATGCATATTAAAAAACTATCACCTGTTCATATTCCAGATCACTATTCACAGAATGAATAAGTGATTGGTATTTGGTCTTGCATAATGGACATGCACGCGATAATTCGGACCATTGCATGATGCACATGTAACAAAATGAGTGTAAAAATGAATTTGTCAAGGATTTATTAATAAGGAGACAAATAGTGAGACAAAGAAATCAAAACAAACATTCTCAAGTTTTTAACCTATGCCCTGCAATGGTATACTCATAAATAGATTGAAAAATACAGATATAACAAATTGCATGCACATATTTTCAGAAAATTCTAAATTTTGTATCTAGACCTTAATTCAGAGTAGTTTAACATTAAAACAAGAAACTTGAACAAGTGATTTTGGGAAAAAGATGCATATAGATGACTAAGGCTTTTCAATTCATGTAAAAAAAAATTTATTCCAAAAAAATTTCATCTTCATCTGCAAAAATGAGACAGATTTGGGGTCAGTACCAAAAAAAAGGATATTCCACTGATGTCTGCTCATATATCAAAAAAAATTCTTCTACAAATGACTATTTAAATTTAAAATCTGTCTCTCACGGTCTTTTAATTTTATGCAGAATTCAATGAAGGGATTTTGAAAAATTTTCCATAATTTGGGGCCCATAAAACGAGTTTTTAACTGGTGGCCATTTGGGTCAAAAATTCCCTGATTAATGAGTAAATTTTTAAGTACTGAAATACATGTTTTTTTACAAAAATTTCTCCTTTCTTTCCTTATGATGCAGCAAAAGCAGTTTCACACAATTTCACAATTTTAGAAAAAACTGATCAGGGGTTACTGAGAGAAATTTGTTTGGACGGATGGACAAAGTAAATTTATAGGACTCCATGGGCTATTCTGCCAATTAAACAGAAAAATTTAAACAGAACAAAAAAACAATATTTGGTCACAGAATTGGAAAAACTTCTTGAAAAAAATTGAGAAATAAAATTTACAGTATAAATTTTACCTTTTTCAAGACCTAGGACCCATAAAATTTCAAGACCTAGGACCCGTAAAATTTCAAGGCCTAGGTCACATAAAATTTCAGACTTAGGACCCGTAAAATTTCAAGACCTAGGACCCGTAAAATTTCAAGACCTAGGACCCGTAAAATTTCAATACCTAGGACCCGTAAAATTTCAAGACCTAGGACCCGTAAAATTTCAAGACCTAGGACCCGTAAAATTTCAAGACCTAGGACCCATAAAATTTCAAGACCTAGGACCCGTAAAATTTCAAGACCTAGGACCCGTAAAATTTCAAGACCTAGGACCTGTAAAATTTCAAGACCTAGGACTCGTAAAATTTCAAGACCTGTAAAATTTTCTAAAACTGTAAAATTTTCAAAAACTGAACAAAATTATAAAACATTATTTTATTTTAACATACAAAATTTTGGCAGTAAATCTAAACTAAATTTTTACATGTTTTCTGGACTGGAAAAAAAGTTTTTGGCAAATGGCCATTTGGCCTGAAGTTTCCTCATTGAATTTAAAGGACATTTACGTAATGTTGATTACAAACATAAAATGATGATTAAAAACACAAAATGATGGTTACAAACATAAAATGATGATTACAAACATAAAATGTTGATTTCAAACATAAAGTATCGATTACAAACATAAAGTGTCGATTACAAACATAAAATTTTGATTAAAGACATAAAATGTTGATTACAAACACAAAATGTTGATTACAAATATAAAATTTTGAATACAGGCATAAAATGTAAAATATTTCAACATATTCAATTTATTTCAGTACACAAAAAATTTGATTTTTTAATTTAGCTACTTTTCTACTCTTTTGACCTGATAAAACTGTAAAAAAAAATTCAGATATAGCTAATGAATGGTTATATCACTAGACAACATAAAAATTGCATTTTTGCCACATTTATCATTTATAAGAACTTCCAAGAACATATTAAAATCATAAGTCTTGTCTTAAACTGCTTTTTTGAACAGCATGAATATTCCTTTAAACAACGAGCATCTCTGATTGATACCATGACCACTACAAACTGTTATAGCTGTTAATGCTTGATCGACTAATGAATCATAAGTCTAACTAACTTACACAAAAAGCTATAAAAAAGAAAAGGATATGAAAACACTCCAGCAGGAATGTACGGTTTTCAAAAGGTCCCAAACAAACAGAACAAGTCTTATCTTGCATATCTTCTCTTCCTGTTGTTTCTGCTGAAGCTTGTCTACCTAAAATACAGCATATATTAATGTAACAAATAAGTCCATAAAATAGTTTACTAGGCCTTTTTCCAAAGCGGTCACCGAGTTTGAGCATAAGACCAAACTTAAAGTCAAAAAAATTTTTAATGGTCGCTGAGAATTAAGAGGAACAATTAAACAAATTAGCCTAAACACTTTAGGAGTTGAGGGTGTTTTGCAACAGCTCATGAAATTATACTTAGTATTAATAATAACTATAAAATAAATTTTTTCAGGAAAATAAAAAACAAACATTTAATCACTCTTAAATAAGTATAGGTACTTTATAAAAACAAAAACATTGCATGTTTTCAATTGTTATATTAAAAGCATTCTAAACTTAAATTCTAAAATTAAATCACACAATTTAACAATCTTTCTTATCAAGTGAAAACATTATTTTGTTTTCATAACACTTAAATCTTGGTAAGATATTTTTTCAATATAATATTATTTGAAGTATCGAAGTATTAAATTTAATTAAAACAATTAGATTATAATTATAAATCCAATAAATAAATCCAATAAATAAATACCTAAGTATTTTATAATCTAAGTAATAACGATGCGAAAAAAAGAACAATTGAACAACAACGAAAACTAAAGTCTAAAGTAGACCTGCTGATGAGAGGCGTACTCTATAATATAATTATCTCTAGTAATATCATTCAAGTTTTACTACATTGCATAACTTGTAAATATAATACAATACATTCTTATAAAAATCAGAGTCTCAAAATGCCAAAATCAAAGGAATATTGAAATTACAATATGAAATTCTAATCAGGTTTGCAAAAAACAAACATTATTTAGACGTTAGAAAGCAAATTTAGGATTGAAAATCTTTATTGAAACAAATTTCTTTTCAATCCTACTTAGCAATGGGATGGAGATAGAAGGGATATTAAAGTGATTAAAATTGTTGAAATGAAGCCAAGGTTTCAACATAAAGAAATTATGTTTTTTGGCAATATAACATACTGAAAAATACCTGTCAATGCGCTAAATTTTTGATAAAAATTTGAACAAAACTTAACTAAATCTTTGTAGTTTTAACACATTTTTCTGATTCTGTGGATAGTAACAATGCTAGAAGTCACATTACCTTTTTTGTGAAATTAAAACGCTGACTGGGCTAATTAGCCAAATTTTTAATTTCAAATTGTGACCGTCTTCATTCTTTTAACATTATGGAGTAATGTACTTGTCAAAATGGGCCATATAAACAGGGAAAATTTTTTTAATTCCATTTTTTTAGCCCTCTAAACCTTATTGCCATATAATCAAATCCTAATTAATGGTATTTCCTGTAGATATTTTAATTCAAAACCAAGTGCAATGGATTTTGAGCCAATTTAGCTTAAATATATTTTTAAAATTAACAATATTAAAGAGTAAGCATTTTATAACTTCTTTTGGTTTCAAACTTAAAGTAAAGTCTCGATTGTTGAAAATTTAATGATTTCAATGGATTTATTACATTCCTATCCTACCAAAACATGAAACTATTGCAGTGAAGTGTACCCAAAATTTGGGTAAATTTTCTTGGGTGCAAAATATCATTTTATGTAATTACCAAGTTCTTCTTTTATTGATTTCTGCTTTGATTTGCGCTTAATGGTTGCCAATAAGTCACCATCACTATTTTCTTGGTTGTCATCATCATCATCTGTCAATTCAATAACAGGTTTATTTGGTTTTGCAGAAGGTGACGTTTCAACTATTGAGTTTTCTGAATCAGAGTCATATATATGTATAGGTTTTTTATAGCCACTTGGACCAGGTTGGCATTCCATGTAATCAGAATTTTCACTTGTTTTTTTCATATCAAAGTTCTCTTCAATGTTTTCCTCCTTACTCAAAAGTGTCGCTTCAAAATCATTTCTATTAATAAAATTCTTTGAAGGCTCATCAGATTCAAGAATTAATTCTTTTGGATGATCATACAATAAATCTACTATTTTATTGCCTCCACTGATACACTCTACAACGTTATCTGGCTGAGGAATTGTATCTTTTATTTTATTCTTGCATATTTCGTCTTCAGATTTTTCTAATATAAATTCTTTATTTTCTTCTGAAGGCATATTGGTATAAAATAAATCATCTAAATAATTAGAATGATTTAGTGTTTGTGAATCATTTGCAAAAATTGAAATTTCTCCTTCATTATCTGAAGCACACAATGAAATTCGATCATCAGAATCATGGTCACCTTCAACACAAACTCTGGCTTTCATATTGTTGTGTTTTTCTTCTTCTGCATCATGTTCATAATCAGCGATATCACTATATTTCACAATACATGATGTTATTGAAATGTTTGTTTTCTTCTTGAATGACGGCCTTTGGTTTTCTTCTGTTTGTTCAAAATTTTTTTCTTCAGCAATCTTTAATTTATCAGATTGAAGTGACTGATGGCTATCAGCTTTCTTCACTATTTCATGTTTACTACTTTTATTATCAATCGCATTCAAGGCAGAAAATGCACTTAGTTTTCTGATAGGTGTTGTATTTTCTTTAGGTGTGTCTTTTGTAATTTTGTGATGGATAACCTAATAATAAGTAGATAAAGGTTATTCATTTTTTTTTTTAAATGTGCGATTCTAACAAGCATCACAACTAATTAATTTTACAAGGTGTTTTGGATTTCTCCAAGTTAAATTCCATTGGCAAAAAAGCCTCAAAACAGCCAACAGATTTTTTTAAACCATACACCAAGATAAATTTTCTTTGACGCAATCACAAAATTTTTTGACAACCTACCATTAATTCTTAAAAATTTCAAGTCAGTATTCCACTGCACTATAGAGCATATTGAATAACTTAATGATGTAATTGTTAAAAAAGATCGCGAAACAAAGTTTCATGGTCTATTGATAGATGAAAATCTAAATTGGAAAGCTCAAATTGTAAAGGTATCCTCCACAATTTCAAAGAGCTTTGGGATCTCATATAAGGCAAGGCCGATCTAAAATGGCTTAATTCAGCATTTGTATACAGTTATTTAAATTATAGACACACTGTTCGCTTAATCAAATATCATATCAAAACCGTTTCACACACTCTGTTTAATAAAATGAATATCTTAAATGTATACGAGCTTAACATCTTTCAAACTCTTACTTTGATGTTCAAATGTAAACACAACTTATCCTTAGAGATATATTAAATTTATATAGATTAAAACTACCAAACAAATATATTCTAAGATGTCATTTTTTAGTAGAATCACCAATTAATACAAAGTATGAAGAATTTGCCATTGCATTTCGTGGCCCTCATCTGTGGAAAAAATCAACCGACATCTCTCTGAAATAAAAAAACCTTCTCTTTTTAAGAAGAAATTAAAGTCATTTATTTTTTCTTCCTGTGGTTTTAAATTTTTCTTTGAAAACCTTATTTTGTATTGGTAAAGACAAAACATAATTCATACAAAAACCTGGCAGAAAATTGTTTCTCGATGATAAGACTGGTCTTCTATGAGGTCTCCATGCTTTGATTGAAATTATAAAGTTAGGGAAACAAGAACAACTTTAAAAGCTTATTCTTAGATATACTTTGTTGAAAGAAAATTTATGTACGTTTTTATTTACAATGTGAATTTTTTTTTTCAGTAGCAGAAAAGATAAAATTAATGAAAAATATATACATAACTGAAACCTTTGAAATTACAGTTTTTAAGCAATCAAAACAATAAATTATTTAATAAATTAATAATTATAATAAATCATCAAAAATTTAGCATGGTTTTTAAGAAAAATGCACAAAAAATTTCTGCATAAAAAAATAACCATGTTTAATATCCTGTCCCAAATACTTTTTATCGACATAAGGTCAAGAGATGTGCTCAATGATCCTTTAACTATGTTGAAAGTATTATGAAATAAGTAACTAATGTATGAATAAGAATTGAAAAGGTTTGAAAAAAAATATTTAAAGGCATTAATCAGAGAAAATAACATAAAAAATAACTGGGCTTGAGTACTAATATTTTTTTAAAAACAACGATATGGCTAAATTACCTGCATATAACAAATTTTGCTAAAGAAACAGCATAATCTCAAGAGAAAATTTCAAACTTGTAACTTTCTGACTACAGTTTAAAAGGCAATATAAAAACTAGAAAAAATTTTTTTTAATTATTTCAATGCACAGATGAAAATTTTAAATCAACAAACATTATCAAGTTTTCTAGAAACATGAAAAATTAGGACAAAATTAAAGCATAATTTTCTTAAAATTATCAAAATATGTCATTGGCAATTGAAATTTTCTAAATAGCTAGAGTGCTAAAATAATTAAAATAATACTTCCAAACATTTTGGCAAAATCGAAACTAAATCTGAAAAATGCCATTTTTGGACCAGAATTGACATATTACAGAGATTGGGCCTAGACAAACATGGTAAATTTTTCAAACTCATTCAACATTACAAAATAAGTAAAAATCATATTTTTAAACATCACACACAATATAAACAGAATGGTAAAACAATTTCTTAAATATTTTTTTCCAAAATGACCAACATGCCAAAATAACCCAAGGTAATATCACAACATGATACAAAAATTTGAACAGGATCAGAACATAACTCTCAAAAAAAAATTTGAAACGTCATTCAAAAATTTGACTTTGACATCTTTGACACTTAGTTACTGAACAAAACTTGAAGTATACTAGTATAATAGTGAGTTCATACTTAAGCGAATAAAACATCAAAAATCTTTCAACTTCTTTGAAAAGCAAAAAAAAAAAATGTCTTCTTACTAGTACTTGTACACAAGCAGCAGGTAAACATTAAATTTCCTTCCCTAGTGCCTGATTGCATTTCTAGTCACTGGCAATGAATTGAGTTATTTCCACAAATTAAAAAAAACATTAATTTGATAGAAAATTTAAGTTAAGAAAAAAAAAATACGGTTTTGCTTGCCAGTGAGCAAACGGAATAGAATGACGAGCAATATTGTTTCATTGAAACCTGATGAGTTAATTAGTAATACCATTTAAGCTTTTACGTGTAGTAGCATGAAAACATACATAATCATAATTTCCATTCAGAACTAGATAACTTAAGTTTTCATATATAGTACAACAGACCTAATCTATTAGAAAATGCAATCCTTGCATAAAGCCAGTCTTAGTGAAATTTAGCTCAATTTAAAAACTAAAGGTATAGATAAAAACATTAATTTTCTTGAAAATATTCACAAACTCTGAAACACTTTACTGGCCCAATTGTATAACTAAAGATCTTTATTCAAGTAATTTCAAAAATCATTAAGAGGCATGAAAATAATACCTTATTGTTTGCTTTTTTTAACAAATCTCCAGTCTTTTGAACTCTTTTGTGCAGCAAAGATTTTAATGCAATTTCACGTAAATTTAACTCTTCACTTTCAATACAATTATCTGATTTACTTGGTAAACTTAAAGTCTCATTTTCACTTATCAAGTTACACTTTAATTTCTTGGTGACAGCTGAATTGATTGGAATTACTGATGCCTCAGAAAAAATAGCAGTTAATTCACTTGTTAGATCAGATGCCACACTTTCAGCAACAGTATTTTCTTTATTTGGTATGTTTGAACTATCATTTTTGATTATGAAATTGGGTTTATTGTTATCTTTTTCATCTTTATTTCCTTCTTCTTCTTTTTCATCTGCTCTCTCACTTATGGTGGAAAAGCCTAAATAGAACATCTTATTGAATCCCCCACATTAAAAATACCATGCTATTTGATAATTAATCTAATTAACTCAATTAATTTTAATTGTCTTACATGTATATTTGTATATTATTGATAACAATAGTGGTATAATGTCCAGTCTAGTAGTTTGGAGACAAAATGGCATGATCTAAATTTCCCAAATACAAAGATTGCACACCTGAGTTCTTTTAAGTGGTTGAGTCTATAGTTTTAAATCATAAAATTTTCCATATTAACATTACCCTGATTATATTATACTATTCAGTTTGCTTTTTATTTTTGGCTGAAGCATTCGGTAATCGAAATAACCAAAGAAACTCTGGCAGTTAACTTCATACTGATAAATATTTAGTCATAGACTTAATCAATTTTAACATATACATTTTAACTCTAAAAAATGGCTGATTAAGATAGCATTCTGTGTTCTGTGTTTAGTGGAGTAATTAAACTAAATAGCCTCAATTTTATAGTAAACCAAACACTTTTGTATGAGAATTTATTTAGATATGCAGTGCAAACAAGTGGAATCTAATTTTTATATTGCTAAGAATAATGGAATACCAAATTAATCATTTCTTTTACAGTTCATGGAAAAAATATATTTATTTCAGCAATATTAAAAAGAAGTCGCAGAAATGATACAAGGTGATGAAAATATCACTTTCATAAATGACAAATTAGTGAACGGTGCAAGCCCAAGTTGGTATTCTTTTAAGTGCAATGATCTGACATAGCTACTCTAAAAAATGGTGAGAAAAGTTACCCGTTCATAAATTTTCATTTAGAATAAGGTCATTTTAAGAAAATTTCTCTTGAAAACATGACCTTTTTGAGTTTGCCTTGACCTATCCTTTCTAAAATATGCCATAAAGTGTAGACTCTTATCTAGGTTTAAATGGGTCAGAAACTTTGAAAAAATATATCCCTAGTAATTTGGCCACAAAGACAGCTGCTACTAGACAATATAAATTAACTATGAAATATAGCCGCTATCAAACATTATAAATAAACCCTTGAATATAGCCACTGCTAGGCAACATAGATAAAACCTTAAACGAGGTCAATACTAAGAATATTTTTTATTTAAATAAGAAATTTTTTGGAGCTGTTATTACTTGTTATCATACTCTGAAATTTCAAAATATGCAAGCATCCCTTCTCTTTGCCGTTTGTAATTATTAGCCTGAGAGTAACAGAAAAATTAAAAAGAGTCTGTAAAATAAAAATTTTCTGCAGATTAGTTGGCTTGGTATAGACTGGCAAGCAAACATTCCTTATTTCGAGGATTTGATTATAATTTATGTAATATTATAATTTGTTTTTTTTGATCTCAACAAAAACACCTGGCGTCAAACAAAATTCCAGTAGAACGTAAAATTAGTTTCTCAAGAAAAATCTAGAAAAAAAAAATTTTTGGCCAACTGCGTCAATTTTTAACAGAATTAAAAAAAGAAGTAAAAACCATATTCAAAAATTTTTTAAATAACCTGTTAAGTCTAAAATGGCAATATGAACACATTAATGCTGGCACCAATTTTAACTCTTTTTTTTCAAAAATCTCAAATAATGATGACTTCATATAAAATTTCATGAAAACAAACAGAAAGGTTTTGGAGAAAACTTACTAAACCATCACACAGAAAGATGAAAAAACAAGAGTGAATTCATAGAATAAATTATTGCAATTTTTCAAAAAACAGAAAAAAATTCATAAAATGGTAGCAAGCATCTAATTTGTGACTGGAATAAAGAATAAAGAATTGCAGACATCAATCATGAGTTTCCACTTAAATGCATGATAATTATTTTATTAAAAGTAATGGAATAAAAAAAAAAAATTTTCAGGCAAAAAAAAATATAAAGTGTAGCATAAAAGAAGTGACAGGTAAAATATTTAACAGAAAAGTAACAATTACTCACCTTTTAAACTTTTCTTATCATCTGCTTCTGAAAATTCCTCTTGGAGATCATTTTCAGAGAGCGTACCACAGTCAGTTTGCTGTTTAATGCCTTTATGTTTTTCAACATTGGATAATTTTCGAAAAGTAGCTCGAGATGTTGAGTTGAGCGCATTGATTCGCAACTTCAGCAATTCCTCATCCTCATCATCTTCATCAGTATTCTCCATTTCTTATTAGCTACTCAGAAAAAAAATCTAGAATTTTTTAGTTTCTAATTTTAGTTCAAAAGTTCCTTCTCTAAAATGCTTAGTTCCAGTCTACCAATCCCTAAATATATTGTAGATCTGAATCCTATGTAATGGGTTTAGAGAATCCTTAATTTACTTAAAATTGAATTGATTTTGCATTGATATAACTGAATATAATGTCTTAAAACAGATGACCGGTTATTTACTCATAAAAAGTGTTTAAGATATATTTGTTAATATTTGAAATTTTCCTAACACATTCATCCTTACTTCAACTCTTACTTAATTTTAACCACTTACCCCTTTTTTAGCAATGAATACTCTTGATCAATTATGTGGTTTATATTCAAACAAATTCAAAACCGAATTACAAAATTCCCTCATCTTTTGTGGCATATAATCATATATTTATAGAAATTACTAGTCCAAATTAAAAAAAAATAATAAAAATTCAACAGAATAGGAGATAAATTCTGAAAAAAGCAAAATTATGTTGATTCTGGAGAATTCATACTTTCAATATAAATTTCAATACAGGGTTACAGCTACATAAAAATGTAAAATTCCAATTAAGCTAATTGGGGGTACCTTTTATTTTTAAAATGACCAAATTATAAGAAAAAAATTTTAGAATAAAATTAAAATAGATGACTTTCAAAAAATATTGTTAATAACAAGAAATATATATATATTTTTTTTACAATCATGAAGAAGATTAGCTAGATATGAAAAAAACCTGAATATCATACTTAGGACCAAAATATAAAAAGGAATTCCTTTTTTATGAAAAAAGAAAAAAAGATAGATACCAATAAAAACCACAGGACTCTGGGTAAATATAAAAGAGTAAAATTTTGCTTCTTCATCCAGACTTTTGAGAAAATAAAAGCTTAAAAAAAGATGCTGACCATTTTTCTAATCTTGGACAAGAAAATGCTTAATTATACAAATTATAGTTATATATAATTCACGTATTATCTAAGTAAACTTGTTATTCTACAAGTTGCACATTTCAAATACAATATGAAGTTGGAAACAGTTGAAGTACCATGAAGTATTAAACAAAACTCTACTGAAATCTATTATAATATAACATGCTGCAAATATAGGGGAAGGACTTCGAACAACTAAATGAGAAAAAAAATCTCTTCTCTAAATAAAAGCACCTGCGCCATCCCACCAAAAGAAACACAAAAATAACACACAAAGGGAAGCAAACACAACAACAGAAAAACTATGTGTAAAATTTTTGCCAGAATTTATTTCTTTATTTCTTTAGTTTATATTTTCTTTAGTTTTCATTTTATTATTATTATTTATTAAATTATTATTATTATTATTGTTCATTACTACTATTAATTATTAGCATTTCATAGTAATATAAAATTTTGTCTCCGAGCTTTCCTTAACATCTTGTTAGTTTTCTTGGAGTAAACAAATTGTGAAAAATTTTTTTCTACCCCATGACATGTATTGGCATTCCGTCTGAGGATATTGCATCACTCACATTTGTTTAGTTTTTACTAGAAGAGTGACTCCAACCATGTGATTAATAATGTAAATTATTTAGCACATGTCACTTCCTATCAGAGTCCACAAAGCTGTGCTCTGGTACTGTATGAACTGTTTGTCTGATATTTTTCATTTTTTTCTTTTTCGGACTATTCAACTGAACAAATTAATAACATTCAACAACTTCACTAGCTAAAAGCCACTTTTAAAAGTCTTAACAGGGTCTAAAAAAATGAACAAAGTGGTGAATGTGATAATGAATAACTTAATTTACATGTCAAATGCCAGTACATAGATATCAATGAGTTCAAAAGTGCTAATCACAATCCCCTGAAGACTATCTCAATGTTGTGCCGTTTTCACATAAACTTGATGACCTATCTGCATTTCTTTCCTCCCTTTAATTTAAATTTGATATAATTGCAACAACCTAACCAAAACTAAGATTAGGCTAAACTCTCTCCCACCATCTAACCTAAGTCTAAACACCTATTCTTTTATAAATACCCCTAAAAAACTACAGCAGGTGGAACAGGACTATACCTCTGAAATAAAATCGTAATTTTATCTGGCAAATATCCTCAAAAAAACAAAAAGCTAAAGTAATTCCAATACACAAGAATGGATCTAAACTCAATGTTAATAACTACCGCCCCATATCTCTTCTCTTCAACATTAACAAAATGCTTGAAAAAACTAATGTATCAACATGTCTACAGATTCCTTATGCTTAAAAGAAGTTTTTGAGATGAAATTTGGTTTTAGAGAAAAACAATCAACATCACATGCCCTTATAAGTCTCACTGAAAAAATAAGAGGCCATTGACAATAACAAATTTTTGGGTGGTATTTTAATTGATCTTAAAAAAACATTTGATACTGTTGACCATACAATACTCTTACACAAACTTGATCATTTTGGGATCAAAGTGCTGCCCAATGACTGGTTCCGGTTCTATCTGACTGGTTGAGAGCAATTCGTCTCATTAAATGGACATGATTCCAATCTACTTAAAACTCCAAAATCTGTCTTTGGGCCTTTGCTCTTTCTCATTACATTAATACAAAAATTCTATTGTCCACCAAGATAAGTTTTGAGTATTATCTGGTATACTGTTGCAATATCTGGGGTCAAAAGGGAAATCCTTCTGTTGATAAAACTATCTCTCTTCAAAACACTGCCATGTGTGTTATTACCTTCTCTTATAATAGAAGTAGACCTCTTTTTAGTCACCTAAAAATTCTGCAATTTAGGCAACAGGTAGAATTATAAAGCATCCTTTTTGTCAGTGCATCATTGAATAAAGCAAATTCTATATCTTTCTCACATATATTTGATCTTCAGGATGAAGCTCATAATCATGTCACTCGCAACCCTTTTCACTTAATACTTCACTCCCTTACACTGCACTCCTGAGATTATTTTGTATCAGAGAACATCAACATGTGGCACCTTATTCATTTGAGATAGAATACATTTTTATCCTTTTTTTTCATCCTGCCCACAAATATATGTATATATATATTTTCTTTTTCTTTTTTTTTGAACTACTTACTTTGTTACACTGTACTTTAGATATTTTGTTTGTTTCTGTACATTGCAAGAGAAATTTATTAATTTGAGTTTGAGTTTAATGTGTATATACTAATAAAGGTGTAGTTTTTATAATACTCTACATTCTTCATTATAAAATAATTTCACAGAACCTTGCTATTTATAACCCATAACCCTTTCTTTTTTATGTTGTGATCCCAACTGGGCCATCACTCAATTAGTTAACTAAACAATGGTCGTTACCTCAGGAATTCAAAGTTTTGCACTAAGTGGCTTTTTGATTGAATAGAGTAATTGAACAATGTAAAACTGCAAGCACACACACACTTTTCATTCAAAGTCAAGGCAAAAGAGACAAAGAAATTCAAACGAATAATTCATTTGAATAAATTATTCATAAAACAAAAGAATTGTCAAAAAAAAATTTTAAAAAGCAAAAATAAAAGCAATTCACTGAAGAAAAAACAAAAGCAAAGTAATACATTTTCTTCACTTGAGATAAAAAATTCTAAATATTATATGTTAAATGGTGATGTGCTTTTAATGAAAAAAGCTGAAATATTTGTAGAAAATTTAAGGGAATATGAAGGTAAAGGCAAAGTGAAAAATAAAAAAAAA
Organism: Euphysa ruthae; assembly: GCA_035046665.1. Classification (NCBI taxonomy): domain Eukaryota; kingdom Metazoa; phylum Cnidaria; class Hydrozoa; order Anthoathecata; family Corymorphidae; genus Euphysa; species Euphysa ruthae. Next base: position 16,631 of record JAUZNK010006180.1, read on the forward strand.
CTATTTCTGAAATGAATTTTACACAAAATGAAGCTAATAGTGGATGTGGTGGATGCGTGTTTTGCAGCTAATTTTGCATAGTCATCTTGCTAATCAAGAATAGTCATCTCTAGTCATTTCTTAGATCAAGAAAAATCATATGTAGTGATATATATTTGTGTTGTTTATATTTTCTAGATCAATAAAAATCCACATTAACAAAGGTATTTACTCCTCTATTCCTCTTCAATTTAAATGATCTTTAAAAAAAATAAATATGGATCGTCTTATGAAACTGGATTGGCAGAGAAGTTATAAAAACGCTGGAAGCTGACCTTCAACAACTATGTAACCATAACGACTACAACATCAACTGCATATTCAAGTTTCAATGTCGATAGAAAACTTTTTGCTTTGATTAACAATATATCAGCTAATGTCTTTGATATTTTTAGTGAAGCTGGAAGTTTTGACGAAGCAATCAAAGCCCTAGATACATATAAACCTTCACGTATATAAAACCTTCAAACGTTGTTTACAGTAGATATCAGTTAATTACCACAAAACAAGATACTCAGTCTATTGATAATTATATGCAAAAGCTGAAGAAAATTGCAAGCCTTCGTAATTTTGAAGCAGTATCCACTGAACAAAAAAAAAATATTCGAGATGCATTCATCAAAGGCATTACATCAACATACATTAGACAAAGACTCCTCGAAACAAGTTTACTATCTTTAGAAGAAGTATATAGACAAGCCAGAGCTCTAGAACAAGCTCAGAAACAGTCTGCGTTATACAATAATGACACCATTGTTTCTGTCGAAAATCAAGGTACCAATAAGACCATTGCATCAATATCAAAGAAGAATCCTAATAATGATAATAGTACATGTTTCTTTTTCGGCAACTCAATACATCTAAGAAATTTTTGTCCGGCTATAAATGCAGAATGTCATAAATGTTTAAAAAAAAGACATTGGACGAAAGTGTGCCAGCCAGGCAAGGTGAGTGCAGTTATGTATGACTACTGAGCCCAATTTGGCTTGACTAGAAAATAGATATGATATATCTTTCACTGAATGCAAACCTAAAAATATCTCTTTAAATACCATGATTGACTCTGGAAGTGTGTGAACTTTCTTAAATAAACAAGTAGCAGATCAACTTAATCTTTTAATAATACCTAAATAGAAGAAATCAATTACTTTAGCAGTTCCCCAGCAAAAGGCGAACATAGTCGGGAAAGTTGATATTAAGCTACACAATTTCGTACATTCTAGTGTTGTTATTGAATTAATTGATAAAATGTACACCGGCTTGATAATTAGTAAACTTTACTAATTCACACACCTCCCATTTGGTGTAACTAATGGAGTGAGAACTGTTGACAATATAGTTGAATGCGAAGGTTTATGTGACACTTTTGCATTTGTAGATAACCTCAACATCTGTAGTAAAACTCTGCACAAACACAACAACAACTTACAAAACTTCTGTGACATAGCCAAGAAATATCACATCACTTTCAATCAAAGCAAGGAATACTATCAACTACTTAGATAGTTTTACTCAGTTACACGAGTGAAAATAACACAATATCCTCTGACTACTCTCGTCTCAAACAACTACTATAAATGCCACCCATTCAAATCTCAAGTCCCAAAAACGTATCGTTGGCATGTTTTCGTACTACAGTCGTCATTCAAATTTCTCAGAAAAGCTTCGCCTATTGAACAGTAATACCATATTCTCAGTACCACCCTCTGTACTCAACACATTCCAAGAATTAAAATCTAAACCTAAAAATGCTAATCTATTAACTGTTGATCAACACAATGAATTTGTAGTAGAGATTGATCCAAGTGATTTTTGCATAGCTACAACACTTAATCAGGATGGTCGTCCAGTAGTCTTTCTCTTACAAACATAGAATTCAAACGAAATCAAACAACACTCTGTCGAAAAAGAGGCTTCTGCAATTGTAGAAGCTTTGAGATAATGGAAAGACTTTCTCCTTGAGAGACATTTTAAAGTGGTAAAGACCAGGTAAAGACAATGCTGCAGTTGGCACATTCTCAAAAATAGCTTCAATAAATAGACCTTTGAACGAAATAAAAGAACTTCATGAAAAACTTTGCCATCCGGGCAAAATCAGACTTTTCCACTTTGTTCGAAGTAGAAACTTACCATTTTCAACAGATCAAGTTAAACAAACTACACGAGCATGTAAATATGGATATGCAAGAATTGTTAAGTGCCGAACTTACAAAAGTAGGTATTTCCCCAGATCGATAAACTTTTTCCATTCAAGGATGCATTAGTATTTGATTGAATACATGCCATATTTAGTAGTCTAAGTGATTGAGTGATTGATTGATTGACTGATTGATTGACTGATTGATTTATTGATTGACTGATTGATTTATTGAGTGAGTGAGTGAGTGAGTGAGAGAGTGAGTTAGTGAGTGAGTGAGTGAGTGTCTGAGTGAGTGAGTGAGTGATAAAGTAAGTATATATTGTTCTGCTAAACAAATATATACATAAGTTAGGGAGACAAGAGAAAACAAAAAATAACATCAATAAACATTAAGAGGCACTTTCTGCAAGAATCAGGCAAGGCTCATTAGTGACCTCATCCAAAATTGTTATTTTTCTATATATGTTGTTACTATTCATACTAGAAGCTCAATTCCAAAAATTCTTCAGAAAATATTTATTAGTTCTCTAGATATCAGACTTCAAAGTTTGACTAAAATCTGAGGAATATTAACCAAATGATGTGAAATGCATTTTCAAATTTAAAATTAGAGCAAAGGTTTATGAGCTAGTTGAGACCTAAAAAATAATTTTAAAATATATGATAAACATTTGGCTTGTCTAAATGCCATCCTTCAAAAGTATGCAAAAATTGATTTTTTGTCATTTTTGATCCTCGTGTTCTTTCAAAGCCTTGGATATCCCATAATTTGTTTTTGTTATTATGATTCCTCACCTAGTTTGTTACCTAAAAATATAAAAATACCTATGGGGAAGTAAGGGATTAGTCTCAAAATCTAACCCAAAATTGAAATTTTAGTTATTTTGCACATTCTTTGTGACCTCGTAATGGCCAAAGCAATGGGTTTTCAAAAAATATAATAAGTGAAATGTAACCACAATTCCTTCGAATAACAGACAGAAAGGTAATACTTATGGGATATAGCCATATTTTATATATATTTAGAAAAATATGCATCATGTTTTATACTAAAATCCTTCTTATATTGCCTATATTTCTAAACAAAAAATCTTAAATTCATATTTTTTTATTTAAAAAAAATCCTTATAAAATCAAAATACACATTGTAAAAAAAATTTAATTTGCTTAAAGACTTGAATGCATTAACCTATTTGCACTAATCTTGTTTTTTAAAGCTCAAAACTATGATAAACTGACTTGACAATATAAGTTAAATCTTATCAACAAAATATAAATTATAAAAACAAAAAACTTGATTTAGAACAAGTTCAATAGTATTGGCTTCATCAAAATGGTTTGTTGCAAGGCAGTAATATCCTCGTCGATTAATTGGAGCTGGGAGACAAATTTTGCATGAGACCTCGCCATCAGATTATGCCATGTTATCTTTCTAGTTTTCGTATTGAAAGCAATTTTTCCAGTTGATACGTTTTTCACGCAGTCAACTACAGTAACACCTAAAAATGTATAAAAAGAAAATCAGTCCATCAATAGATAAAAATAAAAGTTTGATTTCTTTAAATTATGAATATTGTTAACAATAAAAAAAATAGATCTCGCATTTATTTATTTTTTTAAATTTCATATGACACAAATAGTATTATTATTTTTATTCAGTTTTATGTAATGTCAGACTTGGGTTCTAAGCTATAGAAAAAACTATTACCTCTGCAACAGCTCCTAGATACGATTGATCTTTGTAAACAATCATCAGTCTTTCATCCACATAACAGATCAGTTGCAAGTTCATGTATTTCTGCTTGGTACTGCTAGGCTACTTCGTCTAAAAATTCATTGTTATCGTCTTCTTCATTAATTGGTGCAGCCAGTTTTCCAGCCCGTGGTTGTTTACTCCACCTAAAGAAAAAAGATCTTATTTGTTAGATCTTTTCTCATCAGAGTATGCACTTCCTCGGGTGAAATCTTCGTTCCAGTATTTTCTTCTTTTATGAAATATTCATAAAGTAATTTTTTTCTGTTTGAAAGTAAGACGAAATGTATTTCTTGCTGACAATGCTAACCCTTAATCTTGAAACATCTGAGAACACAAGGCTGTATGTTGTAGGTGTGATCTTAACAGATGCATTTATTAACTTGAATGAAACTGTCAAGTCGCTTTCATCTATTCAACAACTTCCTTACTTTGTCTAATGAAAAAGATTCTTCAACTCTGCTGTGCTGTCCTGTCAGCATATATTTCTCTAACTCCATAATAGTTGCAAAATATTCAATACAGCCTGTCTGCTGGCAAAACCACATATTTAAACCACGATCATCGTTTTTCCTTTTTTCTTTTCCGGGTGTTTTATGTTTTAAGTTTCCTTTAGGACTTGTGAATGAAACAAGCAGTCAAATAGTTCAACTGAAAAGTTGTTGTATGGCAACTTCACCTCTTCACCAATTTCATAGTACTGTCAAAAAGTCACACAGACATTTTGGAACTCGTAAGAAAGATAGTTGCTTATATTTGGATATAATATAATATTATATTATATTAGCACCAGTTAAAACGATATTTTACAATTTTTGCTATGCTAACCATACCATCTTTTACTCCATTTCCATACTATACTGCTTTCCCATTCATTGCCAGCATCTACATAACTTCTCAAGATGGTTTTCGCTGATGCACTTTCTCTATCACATTGGTCTTTACCACAACAAGGCCCATTAAGGTCATACCATAGAAGTTTGAATTTTTTTCTTTTGCAGAGCTTGTGCATTGATTCAACTGAATAATTAGCATGATAACAGTTAAGATTTTGTGAAAATATTTACGCTTTCTGGCTCATCTTTTTGAAACTGATTTAGAACCGATTTGGCAGTAGAGATAAGAGACGAAACACCTTGATCGCAACGATATAGAACTGTGAGATAAACAAGCTTCTTGAGAATATTTTTTTTTTTTGAAAAAAAAAAACATCTATGTGCATGCTCATACCTTTTTTTCCCAAAGTAGTCTTTCTCACGAAACTTCACAGGTAATATTTTTTGTGCATAGTCTTTTAAACAAAATGCTGTTTTGTCATTTAGTTGTTTATATGCATCAATCTTGACTTTTTTCTGTTGTGCATCTCTCACTAGGTGTTTCATGTACTCTGTGATGGTATCAATATTTTATGTCATATTATACATCATCACCAACAGCATGTTCATTTACTATCTGGTTAATTTCATCTAAAATTCAAATAACTCATTGCATTCAGAGCACACAGAATCATTTACAAATCATATATGATTGTAATTTAATGTTTTGAGGATAATAAATGGCGAATCTAGTTAAGTGTAATGCAGTTTCATTTTCCAAATTGCTACAATGAAGTTGTTACTTAGTTTTTAAATACCTTCTGATCGTTCAAGTTTTTGAACAGTAGATTTCTTATTCAACATATTTGCAAGTTCTTCAAGTGTTGCAAATGGATTCATCCCAGCAGTAGCAGTGTCATTTAAGCCAGCCAGGAATTTTCTCTGAGAAGGTTTCATTTCATTTCATATCCATAGTAAACTTGAATCTGACGAAGGTTTATACAATATATCTTTGCAACTTTCACTATATAAAGCAATGGTATGACCACATTTTGTTGTTAAAATGGCGTTGGCTACAGTTTGAACACTGCCACTGCCATATTTTATTTTGGAAACACCATAAGTCTTGTAACAATTGACTTAAAAAGATAAAATTTATAAAATGTTTACATTTCGGAATTGAAAGTCTGCTTCTTGTAAACAAAGTCTTTTAGGGTAGTACAAAACCATTTTGTGAAGCTGTCTGTTTTTTGGCAAGTTCAATTTTATATTACATAAGTACACTTGAATGTGCTGAATAAAAGTGGTTTTATGTATTTACTATGATCAATCAGTGACAAACTTAAAAATTGACTCGTCGCATCACTGTTGTTAAACATTTTGACAAGTTTTGTGATTTCATATGAAACCTCAGCTTCAATAGTTTCATTGGCTTTATCTCTATTAAGCACTTCTAAAAACTCTCCTCATTGACCTGATGTAATAGATTCCATATATTTCATTTTCAGAGTTTCTTCCATACGCTTATATTTCCTTTACATTTGCTACTTTGTGGATTCATTGATATGACCAAGTTTTTTTTTTTTTTTCTTTAATTGGAATTTGATTTAACTAGTCCCAAGAGAAGTTTCATCTGATTTCAATTGAAGTTCATCTGGATCATGAAGAACTTCTTTTGATTCAAAATCAATATCAGTAACAGTTGATGTAGATTCAGTTATGTAAACTTCAATGTATATGTTTATTTCTTCTTTCTTTGTCTCAGAATAGCGTTGCTCTCGATGATAATCGAAAAATTATTATTTTTCTTATTTTTTGTTTTTCTTAAGTATGTAACCCACCTAACAGCTCGCTAAATATTTTGAAAAACACAAAAAACTTGAAAATGTCCGTCATACTTTTCTGGTATTTTCGCGGTAACTAGTATATACTTATTATTTTGCAACCTTTAAAGATTTTTTTAATTCAAGAAAGCCTAATCGATAAAACCTTAATTTAGGATTTACAAGTTACATAACCCAATTCTGCAACACAATAGATATAATTTTTATACCTTGCAGTTTGTAAGGTAACATTTTATCTACGTGTGGAGTTGGTCATGTGTCAGGTCCACAATTATTCTATTCAAAGCAATATTTGTCATAGAAAATACTTGTTGCAGTCATTTTTAATATTGGTTTTCTATAAAAAAATAAAAAACAATTAAAACTGTTAAGAAATAAATATGTAAACTAAATATGCACATGTTGCATATTTGCATATATAAAACTGACAGTCATTCTCAAATGAGTTTTTTTTAATAAATATATTAGAGCATTTCAAAAACACGAAAAACATACTGAAACATGTTCACAGTTCAAAGCGAATATGAAATAAAAAACACTATTTCTTGAAATAAATTATTATACATATCTATGCTATTTTTACCAAAGTATGGCTATATCCCATAGCTATTTTCTATAAATAAGGTAGTTCAAAGGTCAATACTCAATTTTGAAACTTTTTTTTTTTTGCTAAATACCCAGGGACTTTGCCATTATGAGGTCACAAAAAATTTGCAAAATGACTAAAATTTGAATTTTAAGTTGGATTTTGGGACTAAGTCCTTAACTCCCCATGATTATTTTTGTATTTTAGGTACTAAACTAGGTGAAGATTTATAATAGCAAAAAAAAATTATAGGATACCCAAGGCTTTGGAATAAATTAAGGATTAAAAATGATAAATGAACTTTTGCGTACTTTGAAACATGACATTTAGACAAGCAAAATATTTACTATACATGTATTATTTTATAAGATTGAAGTTTAAAAATGCATTTCAAACCATTTGGTCAATATTCATCAAACTTTGAAGTCTGATATCTGGAGAACCAATAAATATTTTCTAAAAAAATTTTGGAATTGAGCCTCTAACAAAATATAAAAACAACATAATTATGGAAGAGGTCATTAACAAAAATCGATTTTTTTCCTGATTCTTACGGTAAGTTTCTCTTAAGATAAAAAAACAAATGATGGCAAGGATAGGCACCAAAACTGTCTGTCACATTATGACAACAATATTTCCATTGTGCCATATTTCCCGTGTTACAACACACACAAAAACATAGATTGATTAAACTGAAACATAGTAAAAAAAGAAACAAAAAAAGAAAAAAAAAAGAAAAAAAATGTTTTTTACAGAATTATAGCCTATATTTATTAGGTCTGCGAACTATATCCAGAGAGGTAAAAAATGTTTTCTTTATCTTAGATGGCTGTTGCGTAAAGGGATTCATCTATTTTCAGATATTTTAAATATTTCAGACACATAATTTAGATTTGGTTTACTGCATAATTTAAATGCATGTGCAGCAATACCCTGATTAACCCTTATATCAACAGGCAGCCAATTTATGGCTCTATATCGCTGAGTACAACAATGGGCGCGACTTCATATTTATACAAAATTTTATACATTTATTTTATGAACTTTTCAAACGGATTTTAAGTCATTCGTTGATGCTTAAATACCAGGCAGAACATATATGCATAGTCAAAGTGAGGTTGAATCAGAGCATTGCATAGAGCACGCTTTAAAGCTGGTGTTAAGAAATATTATTTTCTATATAAAAATCTCAGCTTGGAATTAATTTTATTTTATTTAAAACATAGCGACCCATTGTTTCTCCACTCAGAGTTTGATCTAATAAGCATCCTAGGTATTTCAATGAGGTATGTTGTTTAATGGATATGTCTCTATAAACTAAATTTAAGGGATCTGCTTTTTTAGTTTTCATTTTAGATGAAAAGATGATACACTTGGTTTTTTCTTCTCCAAAGCGCACCCTTAGTTTGTTATCGACAAACCACACACATAGGTTAGAAAAATTTGTGTTTCGAATATTTTCTATTTATTTTACATCCTTATGTTGGTAAAATCAAACAAGAGTTATCTGTGTAAAGAAGTATTTCACACTCTAGTGCTTGTGGTCATGTCTTTCACATATAGCAAAAACAAAAGAGGTCTTCAATTTGACCCCTGAGGGACACCTAATTTCACTAATACTTAAACACACTGAAATGTTGCTCAATGCTAACTGGGTGATACCCGGATTTTAACCCAAGACCTTGCATATATATCACGTTATTTTATTTGGATAACAACAAAAAAATGTTTTTAAAAAAATTACAAACACAAATCTTTCTTTTATCAAAAAAATTGTCAATCTGGTCTTAAAACATTAGAAATATAAAAATATATATAATATAATATAATATAATATAATGTAATATAATATAATA